>JAURVB010001856.1:0-67500 GCA_033002965.1 Piper betle | reverse complement strand
CTCCTGATTTGGTTAGGAAGATTGTTGTGGTATGCTTTTGTGAGGATTTGTTATGAGAAGATTGTTAGCCCATATTTGCATATCTATTTTTTTCATGTTATCAGTATGGTTGATTATGCTTATTTGGTCAAGTTACCTTGTTAAAGTTGTGAAGAACTTGTAAAATGAAGAGTTGGTTTCCCACCACACACTATTATACATCAACCTAGTTGTTGCCATGTGAATGAATGAAATGTTCTTTACAATTTAATAATATGGATTTTTGTTTATTACTTCGATGAAATGGCCTCTACCTCAATTGGAAGATTGCTTCATGAATTGTAGAAATTGTTTCCTGGGAGGTGGTAGTTGAAAGCTATCAAGATTGTAAGAAGATTTGGGCCCTGTCCAAAATGACTAGCTAGCCGCTAAGGGAGCTCACCTCTGTAGTATTTATCAAGGTCCTAACTTATATCCATTATGCATATGGGTCCTAACTCATATTCATTATAGATATGAGACTATTCTCAACACTCCCCCACACTTGCAAGGCGATTAAGTACTTAGCAACTGATCTTTTTCCATCACTTATTGGGATTGTCACTTTGGAATTTAAAAAACAACCATACTCCCTTTGTAAAACCTAGATTCGGATTAGGGTTTTACGCACTTGTAGTTTTGTTTGGTTTGGGCCAGTCTCGAGTCAGTTTATGCAAGCTTGAACCAAACTAGTTTTCAGACCATGCCATATGAGCATGTTATGGTAGCTGAGTATGACCGACATGCAGATGATAACTTCAGTTAGGCTACAACTAAGCATGAGTTATTAATAAATACACGAGGTATATAGATGTTTTTTATGGGCTTTATCAGTGTATACATGAGGTATATAGATATTTTTTATTGGTTAGCTAGGGTTTTAGGCCTAGATCTAGGTCGTTGCAGTGTTTAGTATATGCTTGGGATTTTCAAGGTATCTTATTTACATACAAGTTAGGGATTTTGGATTACCGAATTGCCCCTGTGGGCCTAGCTTGATTGAGTCGTGTAGATTTTTACCCGATTGACTTCAGGGTTTTGAGGTCCATTTAGCCTTCTTGCCTCGATTCCCACCTATAGAGTCACTTTTAAGACTCGAGTTAGGGTATCTCATTTATATGCATCTTAGGGATTTTAGATTATCAAATTGCCTTTGCGGGCCCACCTTGATTGAGTCATAGATTTTTACCCCATTGAGTTTAGGGTTTCGAAGCCCATTTAACCCTCTTGCTTCAATTCCCACCTATAGAGTCACTTTTAAGACTCAAGTCCTTTTTGACTATAGATGGTCTCGATCTGAACTTTTCGTCCACATATATATTTTATATACCCATAGGTGGGCCTTGTCGGACGTTCAAATCGTGCCATGTAGCAAGATTAGATCGTGGCATGTGGCAAGATCAGAGCTGTCCATGTCAGCCCTAGCATCACCCACTTATTTTTCAGAGATTTCCCACGATTTTTGGATGATTTCCACCCTAGCTATTGCCACTTTGGCTCACCTGTGAGTCCCCCAGCCCTACACCAGACCGGTACCTCCATGACTGCCTAATGATAGGCTTTCCATTCATGCCCAACAATAGCACCGGTGCTGCCATATTGCCCGCCAGTGACGACATTTTTACAGCCGATTTATGGCACTGCCATCACTGTTCGAGCAATTTTCTGGTGCTAGTGAGCCACCTCCGGCCAATCCGACCACCTAGATAGCTTTCTTTCATCTAGATCTTTATTTTTAGACCACCCTTGACAACCATAGTGAGCCCATGAGTTAGTGTGTCTCGCACCATGAGAAGATTGGACATTATCCAAAATGGCTAGCTTGCCACTAAGAGAGCTCACCGCTTAGCATTTATGAAGGTCTTAACTCATATCCATTTTGGAAGTGGGATTGTTCTCAATAGATTAATCTCTCCAATATTTACTTTGTTTTATTTTTTATCTCGTTCCAACATAAAGAAATTATTAAACATTTGATTTATGTGTTAATAGTGATTAACCTAATTAATCTAGGTTGCATGCTTTATAAGAACTAAAGATATTTTATAGCTTGAAAAAGTCCTTTAAGGCTTTAAAAGTAATTTCTAAATCGACTTTTCCATGAGTTTTGTGGCATCTTGTGCAACTCTTAAGCATTGACCTAGATTTCTCGATTTGTTCCCCTCCCCCGAGTAGTCTCCTTATTTGAGAATGTCTGATTAGAGATACCACATTTTTTATAATACATTCACAATATGATCACCTCACTAGAGTTAAGGACAAGAATGCATACAGTACTAATGGGTATATCCCACATTTGTCGTGGATGTTATGACTTGTATATATGCTAATGGAAAAGTCTTATTCCGTAAGCTAGCTTTTGGATTAAGAAAGGCATGTGATACTTGTTACAGGACCGTGACACTTATTGCAAGCTCGTGACACTTATTTTGAGCCTACGCCGATTGTAAAAGTCTCATTTGTAGGGTCCACCTAATGATTTAAGAGGAGTTTGTTAAATCAGATTGCTACACGATAATAATTTCGGGGTCGAACAATGTATGAAGGGGAAATTGTTATATTTATCTCACATCAATTGTAAATTGTGTTGTTAATTTATATATAATTTAATGAGAAAATCTTATTCCTTAAACTAGCTTTTAAATTAAGAAAGACCTCAAACACCTATTGCGAGTCACTATTGTTCCTTATTAATAATAAAGATACAACCATCTAAATGTGTTCAAGAAATACCAATAGGTTAAAAGTTTTCAAGGATATGAATAAGAAAAATGAACTAAACATACAATCATTTGAATCAAACTACCATCTCTGTCACTGGTTCCTGGTTGCTACCCTTGTCTTGCCACAATAGGTTTTTTACCGATTCGTCATCCTCCTTGACGAGAGCCAAGCAATCTGCCCCAGCCACCCACCATTGGTTGAGATGGTAGTTGTCATGGGGCTGATTTAGGATAGAACTCTTTGTCCCCAAACCACATCCAACGCAGCGTATTTCCCTCCCGGAAACACTCAAGTATGCAGCAATACCGTTAATATCGTGCCACACAGAAACAACCCACAACATGCAACACTGGCACCTTGATACCGATATCGCACCCAACTGCGAATGCCTAGGATATCTGGTCACTGGTACCAATAATTAGACTCTCACCAATTAAACACACACAAACAATATCAATACACCAAGGTTGTGTAGCAACATCCAAACCAAGTAACCCTCTTGGTTCTACAAGATCTCGAGGAATCCAACCTTAGTTCTTGTAAGCGGCACCATGCGACAACGGCACAAACGTAATCCCACAGAATTACGGGACTCCGGCCCCAACCTTGATCTTATAATTAGAAACAAGGATACAAGTAATCATCTACCCTAACTACGTGGCTATCATGGACATGCAAACCCCATGGCCATCATGGACATGCAAACCCCATGGCCTGCCTCCCTACTCGTTCAGGAGGCTGTGACAACGCGAGCCAACTCTATTCACCAAGTCCTCACACACACAACCCCAAGCCACCACCCAAGGTCGACTCGTTTACATGCAATCCCCTCAGCCCGAATGCAATCTAGGTTGCAGAATGTGAATTGTGTACCTGATCCTGGCGGATGACTACTCCGGCAGTCCACTTTTGAAGTTCCAGCCCTTGACTCAAAGAACTGGCTGCATCAACTTCAAGCATCCCATTGTACGATCACGGTTGTCTCTTCTCCACTAAGAGGCTTACAAAAATTTCCTTCATTCCTTTGTACACAAGAGGGCATCCCCCTTATCTAGACTTCTCTGTGTTTATTCATATCTCCAAAGATACAACATATCTTTATGAGATCACGTTTATCTCCAAGAAGATCTTGCTTATCTTTTAGAGTTAGTTGCAACCAACTACCAGTCAGCATCCTTATCGGCAATTACCTAATCAACAAAATACTTCAATGCTCCTTGGCTGCATGGCCAAACACTCGTGATTTGCCCCAACCAGTCTCGGCCATCGACTTCGCCCCTCAGCATGTTCTAGCAAATTGGTCGCCCCAAATACCGGCATTCCTACTCCTGCTATGAATCCTGTGCACCGCTCATCAACCTCAGACAAATACCGCTATGCCGGTATTTGGCTCGGTCATACCACTATTTTGATTGGTACACACGGTGCTCTCTCGCTGCTCCCTCGCACCCCCGCTCGGCACTTTTGGTATTCTGCTCGGTACGCTCGGTCCTCCTACCTTGCTCCACCTATAGGCAGGCTCGTAGCTGCTCAGCCAGGTGTTTGGACATACACTCCACAAACTTGCTACCTGGAACCTGTCATCTTGAGGTTTCTCGATGTCACTGTAGCGCTATGCTTGGTAGCTAGTTACTGATCATTTTACCGCTACACCACACACTATTGGTATCTCACCCGACATGCTCCATGCACCGCAGTTTGACCCTTGCTTGCAACCCAACCACAGATTAGTACTGGTAAGTTGTTTCCACCACTCAAATAGCACCGACTATCCATCTTAGGTGTAGGATGACTAGGAACAACAGTCAAACCCTAGCTCCTGGCATGTCCCACGACTACACCTGTAACAGTCCTCCTCCACAAATGAGATCCGATGTCCACATCAGAGTGTTTAGACCTGCCCAGTACCTCTTGATCTTCCTTTTAAATTACCACAAGTCCTTCTCCTTTTCCCAACTCTCATTCCCCCTCAGCCCCCCTTCCACTTGATAAGATACTCCGTCCCAACGTTTGAAGCACCTTGCCTATGCTCCAAAATCTTCCCCATTTTCTTCTCAAATTACTGTCGAACGGTAGGTGGAGCTCTCTTAGGATGAGCTCTCCTTGGATTGACCAGATCCTCATGGATAGGCTTGAGAAAACTAACGTGAAAAGTTGGGTAAATCTTGTACCTCTTGGGAAGTTTCAACCGGTATGCCACACTCCCGATGGCCTTCTCCACCTCCAAAGGACCTTCATACCTTTGCACCAATGCTCGATGCTCCTCGGTATGCTTGATCTTCTTCCAAATCTGGGGTGTGAGCTTCAACATCACTTTGTCCCCTACGCTCAATGACAATGGCCTCCTCCTCAAGTTGGCATATCTCTTCATTCTACATGTTGCCTTGGCCACTGAGTCCACTGCATCCTCGTATAGGTCCTACAGATCTTTGTCCCCTTCTCCACATCCCTGTAGAGCAACCTCCAATGGTATAAGAGGCTGATGGCCTGTCACAACATCGAAAGGACTAAGCCCTGTAGCTAAAGAACGGTGCAGATTATAGCAAAATTGTGCCGCAACAAGAAGCTCCAACTAGTTCGTCTAGCTGCTTTGACAAAGTACCTCAAGTACTCCTTGAGCAATGCATTCGTCCCCTCAGTCTACCCGTTAGACTAATGATAGTTGGCTGTAGAGAAGTTCAGCTTGCTCCCTAGCAAACCAAACAAACACATCCAGAATTGTCTAATGAATCTGGTGTCCTGGTCACTTACAATGTCTGCCGACACTCCAAAGTGCTTCACCACATTTCTGAAGAACAATTCGGCAGCAATCTCGGCTAGGCATGCATGTGGCGCTACTGCAAATATGGCATTGCTAGGCATGCATGTGGCGCTACTGCAAATATGGCATACTTTGAGAACCGATCAACCACAACCAACACCGACCTTAGGGAATCCCAACACAAAATCTAATGAAACCGAACTCCACGGTCTTGATGGTGTGGGTAGAGGCTGTAGCAAACCAGCCTCTAGTTTTCTCTCTACCTTGTCCTGCTGACACACCAAACAGGACCTCACAAAGGCTTCTATATCGGCCTCCATCTTTGGCCAATAGTATACTCGTGACATGAGTGCATACATCCAGTCTCTACCTAAATGTCCTGCCCACTGGGTATCATGTGACTCCTCCATAAGCCTTCATCGTAGTCTACTGCTAGGAATGTACAAACGGCCACCACTAGCGTAGACCACTCCATCATCTAACCAATACTTTCGAACCAGTCCCTCACTGATTCTGTCAACCAGCTTCTTGCACCAACCAGTTTCTATCTCTATCATGGCTGCCACCATCTTCATGTTCTTCTAGCTAAGTGCATCAATAACTTGATTGGACTTACCCGGCTGGTGCAGCCAGTCAAAGTCATACTCTGCTACAAACTCCTACCACCTTGCCTGTCATGAAGACAACTTCTTCTGGGTCTTGAAGAAGGTGCTAGCTACATTGTCAATAATGACAACGAACTTAGACCCTAACAAGTAAACTTGCCATACTCTGAGATAGTGCACTATGGCCAGCATCTCCTTCTCATGGGCTGAATATCTTGTCTCAACCTCCTTCAACTTCCCGTTCTCGGAAGCTATTGGATGCCCTCCTTGTTCTAGCACACCTCCATGGCTTTGTCTGAAGCATCCGTCACAACTTCAAACGGTTGTCCAAAATCTAACAATTTCAGAATTGACTCCGATGATATGGCAGCTTTCAGCTCATTAAAAGCTACCTAGCATAACTTCGACCACGCCAACGATTTGTCCTTCCTCAACAAATCAGTCAATGGTGAAACTGCATGGCTGTACCTATGTATGAACTTCCGGTAGTAATTGGCCAAACCTAGGAAGCTCCTCAATTCTGCCACCTTCGTCGGCTTTGGCCACTCAACTATAGCCTTCACCTTGGATTCCTCCATTCGTACCTCTCCTTGGCCAATTCTATGCCCTAGGAAGTTGATCTCCCATAGGCCGAACTCACATTTCTTCTTCTTCGCGAAGAGCTTGTGTTCCCTCAGCCAATCCATAACCTTCCTCAGATGACCCTAGTGCTCCTCCATGGACTCACTATACACGACTATGCCATCCAAATACACTACTACGAACTTGTCAATGAAGTCTCAGAAGACATCATTCATTAGATTGCAGAATGTAGCTGGTGCATTAGTTAGCCCAAATGGTATCACGAGGAATTCATATGACCCATACCTCGTGACCATAGTTGCCTTGGGAACATACTCCGGCATAATCCAGACTTGCCAATATCCCAACCTCAGGTCCAGCTTGGTGAACACCCTTTCTAGACTAAGTCTGTAAAACAAATTAGCTATTTAAGGAACACGGTACTTGTTCTTGATAATTACCTTATGCAGTCCCCGGTAGTCGACACATAATCTCAATGATCCTTCTGTCTTCTCCTAGAATAGAACAGGCGCTCCATATGGTTCACTTGATGACTAAATTTTCCCTGACTCCAGCAACTCTCCTAGCTGGATCTTCAACTCAATGAGTTCCTTAGGCAACATCCTGTATGGTGCCTTTGCTGGTGTCCTTGCTCCCGAAACCAGCTCGATCTGGTGTTCGATCACTCTCGTGGGAGGTAACCCGTCTGGCAATTCAGTAGGCATCACGCCAGAGTACTCCTCCAGCAATCCCACCATCAATTTCTGCACGTCCACCACACATTCTAGTTGGATCTCCACCATCACCACAAGATAAGTTAAGGACCCTTTCTAGCACCCTCGAGCAACCTGCATTGCTGATAGTTGCTCCTTACTGATAGTGCGGTCCTCAATCCTTGAAGGTCCTCCCTGGCCACGAATAAAGAATGTACCTGCTTTGTCCATGATCAATATACCTCCAAGTTGTGGAAACACTCCCACACTTGTAGTCTTCATGAAGACATTATCAATGATCAGTTCAAAATTATCCATCTCGATGACCATGAAGTCCATCTGGCCCTCATATACTCCCAGGAAGACTCTCACATTTCTGGAAATTCAGTCCACTTGTCTCGCCTGCAAATTGACTGCCTTGAACCTGGTGGTATTGATCCTAGTCTTCAACCCTAGCTCCAATGCCATCCCCTTAGAGACAAAACTGTGCATAGCACCAATGTCAATCAGGGCTGAAACCTTCCTCCCACTCACCACTATCGGAATATACATCAAGTCAGCTCCTTCAAAAGCTGCACATCCAGCTCTCAATGCTCCGAGTATCTGAAGGGTAGATGCTCAAGTAGAAGGTTCTTCTTCCTCCTGTTCTGGGTTTGCAGCTGCTACCAGTGCACTCACTTTTGCCTTCGTTGGGCACTCTCTAGCCCCCATATGGACCATTGCACAGAAAGCACCCAAATTTCTTTATATCTGGCACCCGATTCCTATTTCCAGACTTGAAGTCCGGCTTCCTGTACTTTGGCTTGGGGGGCTTCTCCTTGCCATCCCATTGGTTATCTCGGCCTCCAGTGGTCTTCTTGCCCAAAGTATCATCGTTGACACCCATTCTCGGCTATAAGTCTACAAAGGCGTCGGCTGCCACCAAAGCTACAAGTAGATCATGCACTTTCTGCCTCTTCAACTCTAATTGTGCCCACGGCTGCAAACCGGTGATCAAGTTAAATAACTTATCATCCTCGGACATGTTCTTGATATCCAGCATACAAGACTGAACTCCTTGACATACTCTCTCACGGTTCCAATGTGTCTCAACTTCTTGAGTTGATCCCTTGCCACTCACGTCATGTAGGTCGGCAAGAACCACTCCCGAAGCTCCCGTTTTAGGGAATCCCAAGTCTCCATGAGGGGGCGGACAACACTCTCATCCTCCTCGGTGCAAGTTCTGTACCATAATTTGGCATCCCCCATCAAGAACATGCTAGCTATAAAAACTTAACGCTCTTCGGGTATGTTCGCAGCAATGAAGTACTCCTGTATATCCCAGATGAAGTTTTCTAGGTCCTTGGCCAACCTAACTCCCTCAAACTTCGTTGGTTTTGGCACCTTGAGCCTTCCTGGAATAGAGCGTTCTTCTCCTACATGGTTAACAATATCATGTTGAGGCTGCAGCGTGACCACCTACTTCAACAATGCCACATCAGCATGTAAAGCCTCAAATGCAGCCCGAAGACCTCCTAGCATCTCTACCGCCTCTCTCTGTGCACTACTAGGCTTGGGTATGTCACCAATTTGAGAGCACAAGTCCAACAACCCTTCTGTTAAGGACTACAGTTGGTCAAAGACGGTATGCCAATCTTCGTTGTTGGCAGGCCTTCCTACCAACACTTCCAGTTGAGCCAGCCCTTCTGAGAGACCCTCAATAGATGTGTGTCCATCTCTTGACTGGTTTTTTGGTAAAGTGTGGAGCTTTCCTCTAAAAGTCATGCTTGTGTTGTGCGGCTACATTGGAACTACAACTTTGATACCTTCTATCACGGGGCTGAGTCAGGGTAAAATTTTTCGTCCCTAAACCACATCCCGTGTGGTGTATTTCCCTCCTTAAAACACTCAACCTTCCACAAGTACATAGCAATACCACTTATATCGTACCCAATTGGGAATGCCTTAGATATCTGGTCACCGGTACCAATAATTAGACACTGACCAATCAAACACACACAAGCAATATCAATACGCGAAGGTTGCATAGCACCCAACATCCAAACCAAGTACCCCTCTTGGTTCTACAAGATCATGAGAAATCCAACCTTGGATTTTGTAAGCGGCACCATACGACAACGGCAAAAACGTGACACCACAAAATTACGGGACTCTGGCCCCAACCATGATCTTATAAATTAGAAAGAGGGATACAAGTATTAATCTACCCTGACTAATTGGCTAACATGGACATGCAAACACCACGGCCTGCCTCCCTACCCGTTCAGGAGGCTGTGAGAACACGAGCCAACTCTACTCACCAAGTCCTTACACACACAACCCCAAGCCACCACCCAAGGTCGACTTGTTTACATGCAATCCCCTCAGCCCGAATGCAATCTAGGTTGCGGAACGTGAATTGTGTACCTGATCCCAGCAACTGACTACTCCGGCAGTCTACTCTTGAAGTTTCAGCCCTTGACTCAAAGAACAGGCCAGCAACTTCAAGCATCCCATTGCATGATCACAGTTGTCTCTTCTCCACTAAGAGGCTTACAAAAATTTCTTTCGTTCCTTTGTACACAAGAGGATATCCCCCTTATCTAGACTTCTTTGTGTTTATTCATATCTCCAAAGATCTTAACAACATATCTTTATGAAGATCACGTTTATCTCCAAGAAGATCTCGCTTATATTTTAGAATTAGTTGCAACCAACTACCCGATGTTGGTTAGGATAAGGACTGCTCCTTGTTAGCATCCTTATCGGCAATTACCTGATCAAACAAACCATTCAGCGCTGCTTGGCAGCATGGTCGAACCCTCGTGGTTCGACCCAACTAGTCTCGGCCATCGACTTCGCCCCTTAGCATGTTCCAGCAAATTGATCGCCCCAAATATTAGCATTCCTACTCCCGCTAGGAATCCTGCGTACCGCTCATCAACCTCGGACAAATACCGCTGCACCGATATTGGCTCGGTCCACCCTGTGTACTCGTGCCCATGTATCGCTATTTTGATCGGTATGTGCGGTGCTCTCTCGCTGCTCGCTCACACGTGCTTGTTGCTCGCTTGTGCCCCCTCTCGGCACTTCTGGTATTCTGCTCGGTACGCTCGGTCCTCCCACCTTGCTCCACTAATAGGCAGGCTTGTAGCTGCTCGGCCTAGTGCTCAGACACACACCCCACGAACTCGCTACCTGGAATTCGTCATCTTGAGCTTTCTTGATGCCGCTATAGTGCTATGCTCAGTAGCCAGTTACTGATCATTTTACCGCTACACCACACACTATTGGTATCTGGCCCGACATGGTCCATGCACCACAGTTTGATCCTTGCCTGCAACTCAACCACAAATTAGTTCCACCACTCGAATAGCACCGACTACAGTTTGATCCATAGCGCCCGGCCCGTCCCACGGCTACACCTATAACAATAACCATGAGGTAGCCCGTTGTCAATGGCATGAAGCAAGCTGCTGATGATGGTTGGAGATAGTAGAGAGAAGTGGTGGGCAAAACAAATGGCTAAATGGCCAATGGTAAGTCAAGAGAAGGTTGACGGCACAAGATTTATATCACTAGCGGCACCATGTAGAGAAAAATTCTTTCTTTGTGCTTATTTTTTTTCTTATCTTCATCAACAATTTTTTTCTCTCATTACATTTCGCCTTTTATCTCACACGTAGCTAGGTTTGGCATACAAAAAATATTAACAAATATGATAATTACGTGTGTGATAAGCACGCAAATTTATGAAAATTAATAAATATGACATTCGTGAGATAGTCATACAAAAATATAAAAATTTAATAAACAGGAAATGAACTAATCTATAAGATGAGGATATAAATTAATAAATATGACATCTATTATCTAATGCATATAAAATAATAAACATGGCATTCACGAATGAGATAAGCTTATAAAAAATTCCAAAAAATTGATAAACGAGACATTCATAAAAAAATATACAAAATCAGAAAAATTTTAATCAGGATGTATACATTCAAAAATTAATAAAAATGACATCAACTTATTAGATAAACATCGTCAATTGATTGCATAAGCTTCATTATAATAATTGATTTATTAATAATTTTTAAATATTATATATATATATATTTAAATTAATAATATTTTATAAATGTTTGTGTGGGTAATTACCTGATTAAATCCAACAACAAAGGGTGCAGGACTTTCCACCCGACTATTCTCCATTTCGTGATCAAGTTTCACCTTAAAATGGGCATCATTTCGTTTTTATAATAAAATTTCGAATAAAAGCCCAAACAGCCACGAAGCTCTCACCGTATGGCATCGTCAACGTAAATGAAACTCACCTACGGATTGTTCTACAAAAAGATGAGGAATCAATCGGAGCAAGGTTAGGGAAATTGAGAGACTCCATAAGGGTTTTCTTTTTGGGGTGTGGGAATGAGGCGGAGTGGGAGGAAGAGGTGCGCCTAAACCTGTCTACCAACGTTAGCTTGGAGAAGGTGGACACCTCATTCTCTCCGAAGCCGCCAAGATTGTTCTCCGAAGCTCTTCATGTTTTGTTAAGCTCTGTGTGTATGCTTGCCGCTTTAATATGAACAATTTATCTAAATGTTGTCGAATGAACCACCTGAGAGTAATGATGCCACGTTTTGTTTTGGGGAGAAAAAATGAGAATTGTTCTCGTTTGATGTGAGCTATGATGCTGTTTGGAGTCGTACTCATTGATTTCGAAATTTGGAGATGTCTTTCTGTATACACGTGGATTACGTGATCTTTAGGTTATGGTTGATTGATGATGATGGATTGATCGTTCATCGTTTTGTTGTCTGCATGTGAACAGTTTTTATTTTCAATTCATCTATTTTGATGTACGTGTTTTAGTTTAATTATTGTGTCAATGGTTTGATAAAGTGGTCTGAATTTCGTGGCTTGTGAAGATTTTTCTTGTTTACAACTGCCCTTGTGATTATAAACTCCTAACAATAATTAGTGACTATTAATATCTAGGTTTGAGGCGGCATTCAAGTAAACCAACAATTACTCTTTCTTACGTTTGATTGAAAGCACAGATCACCCCTAAATGTCCCTATCTTTTCCTACTTAGTTCATTCTATTTTCTTTCGCATTTAATTTCTTATGTGAAGATCACATTTTTAGGTACACTTAGAATATGTGCAGTGCTCATGTCAATTTCATCCCAAATGAGGGTGCAAACTCCCAGGCATATTTTTACGCACAAGGAGTTGGCTTTATTCTTAGATCCGAATCCCATACGAAAGTGGACTATGTAGTATATATATTAACTAGGTATACTTAAGTGTATATGGATCTTATCAGAAGACTTGTTCTGACTGGAAGTGTTAGTTCTTGGTGTTTAGCCGTGTCAAATGCTTATTTACAGCTGTTGGCCATTGCGTAGACTGTCTTTAAGAATAATGGTGACATGACCTGTGACATCATGTGCTAACGCGGTTCAGCCGTGACAACGCCGTGAAAAACTCTCAGTCATGGTGTAGACCGTGTGAAGACAGTTACAAATCTGTCACAGCTAATAGCCGTGTCAAATTGTACCGTGACAATATCTGGATTTCCAAAAGTTATAGCATTATCTTTTCCATCACATTAGAGGGCATAAGACAACCATGTAAAGAATGAATAATATCACTTTGTTGACGTTTAATAATAATAGTTCCTTCCAAAGTTAGAAAATGGAGTTGAGGCTCTAGATGTTCATTTTATGTTTCGTGGGTCAATTGCAGGTTGTTTATTCTAACACGTGTATGAGTGTCCTTCTCTGCTAGAAAGAAAATGACTTTCTTTTAATTGAATCGGGTTGAAGTTTAGCAACCATCATGTACTGTTTATCCTGTAAAGATCCGTGTTTATCACTTATGATTATGCAAAGCATTATGCTTAGTTAGTCTTGTCTATTAAGTTTTTTTAATCAAATTTAATTTGTATACTATATTTTAAAATTCTTTGAACTACTTTGTGCTGAGTGTCAACTGTGTTTCTGTAGTATGTTATGATTGCGTTTAAGGGATCGGTGCCCATGTCTTTTGGTGGATCTGAAGAACCTGCAGCTTATGGTGATTTGGTTTCAATTAGGGGCCTAACGCCAAGTACAAACAAGAAATTGAGTGGCGCAATGGCATCCATTCTTGAGAGCAAGCTAGCTGTTCCAAAGGCTAGCTTTTATATCAAATTCTTTGACTCTGGTAAGCAATTTTCACCTCTTAGTACTCCCCCTGAGCGTTTTTCTCATTCCATTTCTTTTGTTTGTTAGGCCCATGCCACTCAAGAATATGCAGTGTTTGCATACTTTGCATCAACAGTAAATGATGTAAATTACCTCTTACTGCTACAGTTGATGTGTTTTATCTGCCTCTTTCTGATGTGTTTTTCGTACCTTTCCAGATAGTTTTGGATACACGCCAAAGATGATATAAAGTTATCACTTTCTAGTAAGATTCTGTTGCATTTTTGTTGCAGGGTTACGATTTTGGATGGAATGGTGGCACCTTCTAAGTTGGATTGATGAACTTATGGTATAATGAAACAATGGTAGGCATGTTGAGACCTGAGGCAGACTTGAGATATGACTGTCGGATAAAGCATCTGCCCTATGAAGTATGTTGCTTTTGGTAGCTTGATGTTACGCATTACGTACAATTCGTTGGAAAAAACTAGATCTAAACTTGCAGATTTATTAATAGTCAATCTGTTACTTCTTGGTTATGTAATTTTGTTGTGCCTAATAAGTAAATTGCTATGCAATCAAATTAGAACATGATAAAATCGATGAAGCGTCCACTAGTTTTGCCGAACAGGATATACATGAAATTGTGAGTTTTTTCTGTGGGTCATTCTATAAGACCTGAAAAACTGGGCTATTGTTAAGGGGATCCATTTTATGACAAATAGCACAAAAAACTGTGATAAATAATAATTTGCTGTGATCAATTTCCATGATCGGAACTTGTCAGTAGCCGTTGTATTTACTTTGACAAGCAGTTTGCCTTGAACCGTGATAAAATCGCGTCTAAGTTTAAAGGGCCTGTTCAACTAATAGATACATCTCTGTGTCAAATGACCTTGACAAAATGTTCTTTTCTTTTCCAAAGCAACCTTGAAAAAATGTTGACACTGCATGAATTGTGTCAAAGCCCAAATTCGCACAAGAGCTTATATTCCTGGAAGAGTTGTAGAGAAGTTTCGACAGCCAAATATTCCACCATAGCTTATATTAACTTATATTTCTGGAAGAACTGCAGAGACTTGCATTATGTTTGAAAAATGGTTAGACCTCCATTGGCGCTATTGTTTTCAATTATGTTTGGTATTATATATCTCGTAATTTGCGATCAGTAAAGCAGAATAATAGGTGAATAGTTGGTCTTGTACGTCAGATTTTATTATCAATGATATAATTTATAATTTTAAAGGGTTAACCTATAAAACATCTGTGTGATATCACTCCAACGGGTCGGGTGTTCATTTTATAACGACAAATTATGAAACGACCGTTTTTAATGATATAAATATAAGTATGCTTTAAAATATAAATGCCAGTAGTATCTAATTAGTGTGTGTGTATATATATATATATATATATATCATAGGAAGATTCCACTATGCGCTGCATCAAAATGCAGCACGTAGTAGTGTATTCGATTGGGAACCGCTGGATCCAAATCTAGCGGCCCACAATCAAAATACCCCCCCTCCACCGTCGTTACTTTCCCGCCCGCCGCGCCCCCGCTCTCCCGCCCACCCGCCATCCGGCCCTATAAAATGGCGCCCCCGGACACCCCCTACCACCCACACCCCCAACCGTCCGCCCCTTCGCCATCCCCTCTCACCCCCCACACCCACTCAGTACACCTGCGACGCCCTCTGTGTAACACCCCAAATCCAGTTCACCACCCGTGAACAAAACCGGCATGTTACAGGCCCCGGTTAGGTCGGCTAACCCGAACCTAACTCGTGTGGATCCAATCTCGGCGTCTTAAAATGAAGATCCAATTTGTTATATATATGTATGAATGCATAAAACCCTAACAAGATACTACATAGATGACATGCAACCAGTTTTCACACCAACACAATTACAATCAAAATTAGTAAAAATTTTAAAACGAAACGGACAAAATTTCCCCTAAAAATGCAATTAGGGGCTACCCTGTCAAAATCATATATTCAAACATATATACGCATAGCAACAATAGCATTCACACAGACTTCTAATCTACTATATTCATCATTCTCTGAACTTTGGGTCCTAACCCATCACACTTTTACTGCGCTACTCTGATCATTTCATTTCATGTCATTGTCATGCCTCAAATATTTAATCATAGCATGTTTATAAAATCACGTCATAAACAAAACATTAAACATTCAATCACCCAATGTGTGTGCGCAGAAGACCTTATTGCTCCTTCGTCCTGGCCGACACATCCATCTCGTGCTTATCACCTACATATATATAGGAAAAATGTCAGTAACAAGCGTTACTGGTCCGAAAAGAAAATAACTATAACAAACTGGCTATGAGAGCAAACTCTCATATGAAAGAAAACAACATATACACCACGTGAACACTCTGAAGGGCACTACTGAGGAGCCACTGGGCAACAAACCCGGTAGCATCCCGAACATACTGATCTGCTGCTAGTACTATGCTGCTCTCGGCACTTCTTTTTCAGTACTTCTCGTAAAACTTTATCCTAAGCCCTCTCCTTACCTCCATAATTCTCCTGGCCTTGAGCACGAAGGCCGAATACTCTCAGGCAGTCGCCTTTAGTATCCTTTGAACCACAAGTCCGGACATGCGCTGTACTAAACAGTACACGTAAACCTCCACGTTCTCCGGGTGTGAGGAACTCAAACGCGGAGTTGTCAGGATCCCTCGGGAATGGAACAGTCCGCTGGCACTAATCCAGAGCCCGCTTTGACTGTCACGGCATCCTCTGCATGGTACGTGCAGTCAATTTCTCCATCTTTCGTCTCACAGAAACGCGAAAACTATATATATATATATAAGCTTCGGTAAGGAGTTATATAATAAGCCCGAAGGTAACTTTTGGTGGATCTTGTTTTCGAAATCAACCTCGAGGGATCTCATCCTCGAGGGGTTATTAATCCGGAAAATGTTCGGTTAAATGGCCCGAGTTAAGTGGGATCCGATAAAACGCTACTTAACCCGTCCTGCAGACAATAAATCAAACATACAATAGAAAATGATCATAAAATCAAAGAGAAGTCCTAATGGACCTGGTAGAAGCTCCAAGCATGTCATCGCGCCTAGGCGGCGAGCTCCTACTCCGTACCTACACATCAAATCTAAATACTAACGCCCACTAACTACATGATGCATCAAAATCAATGAATCACACACAATGCAACCACAAAATCATCCATCAAAATAACAATCAAATAATTATAAGAGGAAATAATCCTAACTCAAACTATTCATACCATATTTTATTCTGTTCTTCTAAGTTGCATCGTACTCGATTAACATGCTCATACCCAATTCATCTCATTAGATCACTTACTTAGTTCACTAATAATCTCATCATGCACATCTTTACTTTATTCATAGTAAGACATTAATCATGATAATTATCAACCCTAGCATGCTATGCTAACAATTATCATCAATTTTAAATAAATCAATCGGAGGTAATTATACCTCATGTTGTCGACAATCGGCGATGGTTACGGTTCCGTCGCGTGTCTCGAAACTCAAATTCGGTGCTCATCGGCATCCGAAGTTCAATCGGGCTCGACTGGGAGAGTCCCGCGAAAGATTTGGTGAATTGCAGTGAATTCCAGAAATTCTGGTTTTTCGGCGGTTGCTGGCGGTTTTCCGGCGGCTTCCGGCGGTTTCTCGGCGTCAATCGCCGGCGGCGCTCTACTCGCCGGAAAGTGGTCGTGTTGGGTACCCTCGGAACCGGCTCGGCGAGCCCGACTCATCTACAAGGTCGATGAGGTTGATGGAGGCGGCGGCTCGCTAGAAAATGGCAAAATAGAGCCGGCGGTGTTGGGTGGCTAGGTCCGGAAGGCCAGGGCAGTGATGGCCTCTGCTCTGGTCGGGGAAGGTCGTTGGAGCGTCAATGACGTCGAGCTGACCACCTGATCGTGGTGGTGACGGTTGGTGGCGGTGCGATCGGTGACGGAAACGCTGCGTCACCATGGCGATTCCTCATGTTGTGGCGGCCGGATTGTGTCCGGTCATGGTCGTGGCGACACAGCGACGCCGTGGCAGGGCTAGGGGGCGACGTTCGGCGGCCGGGCTGGCGTCCACGGCAGCGGCGGCGGGATGTACAGTGGCAGCGCGTGGCAAGGGTTTGGGAAGAAGAAAGGAATGGTCGGGGATGTGTGTGGTGGCAAACTCGTAAATATTACTTGACTCGTCTCCGGCATGTGTGTGGTGGATGAGCAATACACGGATGGCGGTAGTGCGTTTGCGGTCAGTGGTAGTGAATCTCGGACGGCGGTTGTGCGCCTCGGGCGGTGGTTGTGTAACTCGGTCGGCGGTTGTGCAACTCGGTCGGCGGTTGTGCACTCGGTCGGTGGTTGTGCACTCGGTCGGTGGTTGTGCACTACCTAGATGTAGAAAAATCTAATCCTACTCATATGCATCGTAAATCTACTACTATCTCTGCCATATCTTGGCTGCTATTAACTCGGTTCAGGTTGTCCAATCATGCGTGTCTGATCCAAAAGGGTTTGGATCATGATGCTGACACATATGATGGTAAACCTATGCTAAACCCACTCTGATCTCCTGAAATCTGGGTGGCTGCTTCCATCAATGTTGACTGGCCCTCAAACGGTAACCACTGATCTGGTACCTTATCTCTAGTGGAATCCCATCAATTATCTGATCTCGTAAGCAATGGTGGCCATGATCTCTTCCTCATCATATCAAGACCTCTATCTGGCAAAGAGAAGCCAAAACTACTGCCCGTAGGTCATAAACTAGTGGAAGAGGAGGATGCGGTAAAGTGCCTATTGGACTATCGATCCACCTCGCTACTCATCCTCATTCATCACTATCTCCTGGAAGTGGCTCATCTCATGTGCCAACTAACTTGCTAATATCTCTATACTTCAAGCTCCTTATTATTACCCATTTTCTTTTTAACTCATTCCTATCATGTACACCATGTCCCATGGAAACAGGACTAATGTGGTGACATGCAAGACACTAACATCTGGTCAATCATTTAATTCACTTATGCGATGGACAAAACTAGTGGGTCTCTAAGCCCATCAAGACAATCTTGTCAGATTCCTGCTCACATCTGCTAATGTCCGAATATGGTATAAAATAAGACTTTATACCCATTATACCTCTGCTAGCACTACAATATTCCTCGCTCACATCTAACTGACAAACAGTCTGATATCACTATAAAAATCCATAAAAATGACTTGCCAGCTCAACTAAGGCCAATTCCACATATTTCTGATCAAGTCTTGAATACACTGTTATCCAAACAACTTATGAAGAAAAATCTGTAGGTAAAGAAAATAGACAAAAACATACCTGCCAGCTGGACTTGGAGCAGTCTTTGCACACACATCACCTATAAAAGTATCTTACATCTTAATCGGCCGAGAGTGGCTCTGATACCAATTATGTAACACCCCAAATCCGGTTCACACTCGTGAACCAAACCGGCATGTTAAAGGCCCCGGTTAGGTCGGCTAACCCAAACCTAACTCGTGCGGATCCAATCTCAGCGTCTTAAAATGAAGATCCAACTTGCTATATGTATGTATGAATGCATAAAACCCTAACAAGATACTACATGGATGACATGCAACCAATTTTCACACCAACACAATTACAATCAAAATTAGTAAAAATTCTAAAACAAAACGGACAGAATTTCCCCTAAAAATGCAATTAGGGGCCACCCTGTCAAAATCATATATTCAAACATATATACGCATAGCAACAATAGCATTCACACAGACTTCTAATCTACTATATTCATCATTCTCTGAACTTTGGGTCCTAACCCATCACACTTTTGCTGCGCTACTCTAATCATTTCATTTCATGTCATTGTCATGCCTCAAATATTTAATCATAGCATGTTTATAAAATAACATCATAAACAAAACATTAAACATTCAATCACCCAATGTGTGTGTGCAGAAGACCTTATTGCTCCTTCGTCCTGGCCGACACATCCATCTCGTGCTTATCACCTACATATATATAGGAAAAATGTCAGTAACAAGCGTTACTGGTCCGAAAAGAAAATAACTATAACAAACTGGCTATGAGAGCAAACTCTCATATGAAAGAAAACAACATATACTCCACGTGAACACTCTGAAGGGCACTACTGAGGAACCACTGGGCTGCAGACCCGGTAGCATCCCGAACTTACTGATCTGCAGCTAGTACTGTGCTACTCTCGGCACTTCTTTTTCAGTACTTCTCGTGAAACTTTATCCTAAGCCCTCTCCTTACCTCCATAATTCTCCTGGCCTTGAGCACGAAGGCCGAATACTCTTAAGCTGTGAGATCCCTCAACTTAGTCCCACATCTAATACCTACTAGGAGAAGATCCTGTTTAGAAGTGGGAATGGACTATAGATCTTTAACTTCCGGGGTACCCATTTTAAAGAAATGACTTAGCCCATTACGTTGCACTTTGGGCTGGGTCGTTACACAGGCAGTCGCCTTTAGTATCCTTTGAACCACAAGTCCGGACATGCGCTGTACTAAACAGTACCCGTAAACCTCCACGTTCTCCGGGTGTGAGGAACTCAAACGCGGAGTTGTCATGATCCCTCTGGAATGGAACAGTCCGCTGGCACTAATCTAGAGCCCGCTTTGACTGTCACGGCATCCTCTGCATGGTACGTGCAGTCGATTTCTCCATCTCTCGTCTCACAGAAACGCGAAAACTATATATATATATATAGGCTTGGGTAGGGAGTTATATAATAGGCCCGAAGGCAACTTTGGTGGATCTTGTTTTCGAAATCAACCTCGAGGGATCTCATCCTCAAGTGGGATCCGATTAAATGCCACTTAACCCGTCCTGTAGACAATAAATCAAACATACAATAGAAAAGATCATAAAAATCAGAGAGAAGTCCTAACGGACCTGGTAGAACCTCTAAGCGTGTCATCGCGCCTAGGCAGCGAGCTCCTACTCTGTACCTACACATCAAAACTAAATACTAACGCCCACAAACTACATGATGCATCAAAATCAATGAATCACACACAATGCAACCACAAAATCATCCATCAAAATAACAATCAAATAATTATAAGAGTAAATAATCCTAACTCAAACTATGCATACCATATTTTATTCTGTTCTTCTAAGTTGCATCGTACTTGATTAACATGCTCATACCCAATTCATCTCATTAGATCACTTACTTAGTTCACTAATAATCTCATCATGCACATCTTTACTTTATTCATAGTAAGACATTAATCATGATAATTAATCAACCCTAGCATGCTATGGTAACAATTATCATCAATTTTAAATAAATCAATCGGAGGTAATTATACCTCACGTTGTCGACAATCGGCGACGGTTACGGTTCCGTCGCATGTCTCGGAACTCAAATTCGGTGCTCATCGGCATCCGAAGTTCAATCGGGCTCGACTGGGAGAGTCCCGCGAAAGATCTGGTGAATTGGAGTGAATTCCAGAAATTCCGGTTTTCCGGCGGTTGCTGGCGGTTTTCCGGCGGCTTCCGGCGGTTTCCCGGCGTCAATCGCCGGCGGCGTCTACTGGCCGGAAAGTGGTCGTGTTGGGTACCCTCGGAACCGGCTCGGCGAGCCGACTCATCTACGAGGTCGATGAGGTCGATGGAGGCGGCGGCTCGCCAGAAAATGGCAAAATAGAGCCGGTGGCGTTGGGTGGCTAGGTCCGGCCGGCCAGGGCGACGATGGCCTCTGCTCTGGTCGGGGAAGGTCGCTGGAGCGTCAATGACGTCGAGCTGACCACCTGATCGTGGTGGTGACGGTCGGTGGCAGTGCGATCGGTGACGGAAGCGCTGTGTCACCGCGGCGATTCCTCATGTTGTGGCGGCCGGATTGTGGCCGGTCATGGTCGTGGCGACACAGCGACGCCGTGGCAGGGCTAGGGGGCGACGTTCGGTGGCCGGGCTGGCGTCCACGGTAGTGGCGGCGGCATGTACAGTGGCGGCGCGCGGCAAGGGTTTGGGAAGAAGAAAGGAAAGGTCGGGGATGTGTGTGGTGGCAAACTCGTAAATATTACTTGACTCGTCTCTGGCTCGAGTCAAGAATAATAATTAATTGCCGTAAATTCCAAAAAAAATCGGGAAAAATCCCATAAAATCAAACAAACACCAAAACATCAAAATGATATGCTCTAAAACTATCAACCACCCAAAATGCCCGCAAGGCGTCTTAACGCGATAAACGGCCTAAAACTAGTTTTACGATCCACTATTTATAATAATAATAATAATAATAATAATAATAATAAGAAAATAACTGTATACTCTCATATATTCTGATAACTCTTTCTGTTCTGCTGTGTTCATGGCGTTATCATCATATACTTGGGTACGCATGACCCTCATAGCTCATACACGCGATTGGCGTCGGCTCAATACACGTGTTCTGAAATTGACTCGAATCGAAAATAACGGTCGAACCGACCGGTTCTGAATATAAAACCCTGACTTGGATCGCGGGTTTTACACTCCGCCATGGCCACCCTCCCCTCAGACATTCTAACACGCTGAACTCATCGCACGAGAGTGTGATATTTTTTAACATTGAATTGATTTTTTTAATGGGCTTCAATGGCAACATTTATGATCATCTGGTTAAATAAAACAATGATTTTTTTAAACAATGAAACTAAAAATTGTTGACAACATAATTGTTGCCTTGATTTATTGTACTTATGTTTTCAGGTCAAAAATATTTGTGAGAGGAGTTGAGGTGGCCTGAATTACATCTTCCAGAAAAGAACAAGTCCAGCTGAACGCGAGAATCAGGTAAGAGTTAAGCCTTTGAATGTACTTTGACTTAATTAAAGAATGTTTACTACGACTATTTTTATTAAAAATATTCTTAGTTTTATATATTTTATATTTTTTTAAGAATAGACAATCTTCAAGATAAAGCATATGATGAAGAAGAATTAGGCCAACATATTACAACATTCTATCCTATTGTAGAAGATGAGTTCAAACCGAAGGTTGGAATGCAATTTGATGGTTTAGACGATGCACTCAATTTATATAGTAGTTATTCACAAATGGCTAGATTTAGTATACATAAACGTAGTGTAAATTATCATAGGAGAACAAAAGAGTTATAGTCTCAAGTGTTTGTGTGTTCTAAAGAAGGACATTTAAGACAAGATGAGCGATAAAGAGAAATACACCAAAAAGGAAAAAAAGAACTCATACTATAATTAGAGAAGATTGTCAAGCACACATCAGGGTAACTAAGAATAAAGAGGGCATACGGAATGTCATGCATTTCGAAGGAGGACATAATCATGCACTCCTTACACTATCAAAAACTCAATTGCTCAGGTCCCATAAGCATGTTACAAGTGTGCACCAAAATTTGATTGACACATTTAGAGAGGCTAACATAAAAACTTATCAACTAATGTCTGTGCTAGAAATTGATGCAAGTGGGGCTAAAAATATTGGTTGTACAGAGAAAGATATAAGAAATGCCTAGACAAAAAATAAAGAAGAGATATAGAAAATTAATGCCCAATTATTGATGGAACATTTTGAGGAAATGAAAAAGATGAATGAATCCTTTTTAATTGCTATGAAGTAGATGATGAGGGTAGATTAAAACATTGTTTTTGGGTAGATAGAATTGCAAGAAAAAATTATCAACTTTTCTCATATGTGATGATTTTTTGTACAACATATGATATAAATAAATATGAACTTGTTTTTGCACCATTCACCGGAATAAACCATCACAAGCAAACAATTACATTTGTATATGTATTTTTGTGTAATGAGAAGATAGAGTCGTTTGTGTGATTTTTTGAAACATTTTTGAAATGCATGGATGGAAGGCATCCCGATGCAATTGCTACTAATCAAGATCCTATAATGGATAAAGCAATTAAATTCATATTTCCTTCAACATATTATCATCTTTACATTTGGCATATCCTTAAGGAGACTGAAAAATTAGGTGTAATTGTTCAGAGAAAGGAGTTTTATGAGTCATTCCATAATTTGAATTATGGTGCCGAAAAAAAGAAGACTTTGGATCACAATGGAGTGAAATAATGAAAGACAATTGCATGGAGGAAAATGAGTGGTTGAAATCCATATATGCAATTCGTCATGCTCGGGTGCCTGTGTATAGTAAAGGTATATTTGTGGCTGGTATGAGAAGTTCACAACGAAGTGAATCTCAAAACTCATTTTACTCAAGGTATGTGAACAAAAAAATATCCTTATTGAGTTTATACATAGATATGAGAGAGCTATCAAAAGACAAAGATTGAACGATGCAAAAGAATCATATGAAAACTCATATAAAAGCCTCAAATTGGTCACCTTATTCAATATGGAATGTAAGATGGCAAAGGTTTATACTCGAAAAGTGTTTTATAAGTTTCAAGAAGAACTACAATACAGTATGGTTTGTTGCTCATCTCATAAGAAAATAGATGGGGAGGATGTTGAACAATCTGATGTAACATGTTGTAGAAATAATAAAGAGTGAGTTGCACGTGTTACAACAGAGTTAACAGTAGATGCACATGTAGTTGTCAACTTTTGGAAAGTGAAGGTATTCCATGTAGACATTTGCTATTCTTGAAAATTCTAACTTATTAGGAAGTGGGGAGGTGTTACCTCTGTTGTGTTTCAGACTGCTCATTTTCATACGTAAAATTCACCTTCTTAACTATTGGGGAGTTGTTGCTTCTATTTTAACTTGGAGTGCACACAGTAGGAGCACACCCATTGAACATTATTCGTGTAAAAAGTTATAGTAAAAAATAATAATAAAAGGGAACTGAACTAATCCAAAAAATTTAATAATTTGGCTCATTTGGAACCAAAATTTCAAATTTGATAAATACTTTTGATTAAGGGAAATTCATTGGTAAAATCAAATTTAGCATGATTAAATTCCAAAATTAATGATAAATAATTTAATTAACTTGATAATTCATATAAAACATAAATATGAACATTTTTGTTCAACATATATATATATATATATATATATATATATATATATATATATATATATTTGTTTCTGCTCGTTTCGAACTGAGCCTAACTTTTAACCACCAAACCACACTGAACCAGAACTTAGGCAAAACCTACTAAAGTGTGGTTTATTCAATTGAAACAAGTTTCTTTACATATAAAGGGAATACATCATAACGCATAGCCAATTGTCGTGAAGTAAATGCACCAATAAATACTACTATTTAGATGCGTCAATCATCATAAATAGTAAATGCATGGTCAAGCGCAATAATGAACCCTCAGTCAACTCCCCCTCTTTTCTTCACACAAAACGCCCTACCTTACCAATGAGATAAAGAAAAAATCTGGGGAAGCTTCCTCTACCTCTCTCTCTCCTCAATCCACCTTATGAAAGGTTCATTTCTCTCTCTCTCCTCAAACCACCCTATAAAAGGATCATTCCCCATTACATTACCAACATCGTTAACACATCAACATGAATCCATATATGATCGCCTTCATTCTTGGGCTTGCTTTTGCTTTTGTTCCCAGTAGGATCCTAGTCCCTACAAAACAGAATCATTTTGAGCCTTCAGAGGTATGTACAATCGATGAGTTACTTTATTTTCGTTATGATTTTAATCTTTCTCGCTGATTCAGGTTCATCTGTTGAAAAAATGCCCACATTTTAAAGTAGGTGAACTAAAAAGGCTCCCAGAGAAGAAACAAAAACATAGAGAGCAAGGAAGCCACAAGCAAGAGTCTATCAAAGACACTTGTCCCCCACTGACGGTTAGAAATGCTTAGCATGGCTATAATCCCCGCAATGGATTCCCTCGTTGCCCACATTGCAATTTCCAATCAGAACTTGATCATTGCAGCATGAGTTGTTGCCACCTCGATGCCCAACCTTCCACTAGATTCTTCAATCTGGTATGAGTTCTACAAGTAAACCAATGCTATTTATCTTAGCTTGTTGACTGAGATGCATAACAGAGTTTTTGTATTGGAAAGGTTTTAAGCTCTGCTATACCTCTGTTTCACAGCCCCCAGCCTGAAATTCCTCTTGGGGTGCATTTGCCTGTCCTCCAGCTTCAATATCGTTGTCATTTGCCTGTACTTAATTTTATAAAACACTCTTGGGTTTCCAAGTATCTTTGAACTTAACGGACATAAAGTATAACTGAAATAAAGTGGACTCATCCATTGTAAATACCTCTGAAGGCTCAAAATGATTTTGTTTTGTAGGGATTGAGGTGCTACAGGGAACAAAAACAAAAGCAAGCACAAGAATGAAGGTGATCATATATGGATTCATCTTGATGTGTTAACAATGCTGGTAATGTAACGGGGAATGAACCTTTTATAGGGTGGTTTGAGGGGAGAGAGAGGCAAAGGAAGCTTCCCTTTATCTTGTTGGTAGGGTAAGGCTTTTTGTGCTAAGAAAAGAGGGCTGATTGAGGGTTGATTATTGAGCTTGACCGGGCATTTACTATACATGACAATTGGCGCATCTGGATAAATAGTAGTATTTATTGGTGCATTTACTCGTGACAATTGGTGCATTTACTTTGTGTTATGCTGTACTCCGCTTATAATCCATCCAACTTACTGATCATTTGTAAAGAAACTTATTTTAATTGAATAAACCGTATTTAGTATGTTTTACCCAAGTTCAGGTTCACTGTGGTTTGGACAAGGTGGTTAAAAGTTAGGCTCAGTTCGAAATGAGCACAAACAAATATATATATATTGAACTAAATTATTTATATTTATGTTTTATATGAATTATCAATTTAGTTAAATGATTTTCCATTAATTTTGGAATTTATACATGCTAAATTGATTCTACTGCTTCGTCTCATCTGTCATACATTTAACAAACCAATGGAATCAACATTGCACATTAGATAGTAGTTAATGCAATGACTTTTAACTCACAGAATTGAGAATGTAATTATGTAACTACTTATGAATTAGACCTTGAGGTATACTTATGATATGGTTTCACTAATGCTCTGACATTTATGAAGGCATATAATTATGTGCATGAATATACATAAAAAAGCACACATAACCAAGAATAATTAAAGAGTCAACCACCGTAAAAAAATTGCCCAATATTTCACATGAGAGTTAGGCATTTTAAATAATTAAAAACGATAAGCATATGAAGATCCCTCACATAATAAGTAAAATTCACCGAATAATTGCATATGTTTGTCAATTAGGTATACATTACAAATGATCATGATTCTACCGTGAAATTATGTTTTTCTTTTTAAATTTATGAGTTGTAATTTCTTTATAGTTTAATTACCACACCTTTACTCTCGAAATTCTGCTGATATATATTTTATACAAGCAAATATATCATTGTTCTTAATTTCTAATTTTCTACCAAGTATTCCTAGCTAACTATCTGTCCTTATGAACTCTGTCAAAGAATATAGTCATATGAGAATGATTAAAGGGAGAGGTTAAAGGGCTATGAGTTTGTTCTCACCTTTTCAAATACTAGATTAGTCTCATCTTAGTTCTGCATCAACAACGCACTCATGCATCGAATTCTTTTTAACTAAAAGTCTTAAAGCTCATCTTGTGGACATGCACGTTCCTAATGAGTCAAATGCAAGCTGTCAATGTATTTTTAATTTTTAGAGATTATAATACAGAGGATAATTAACTAGCCAAATACCAAACTGCAATGATGACAATACTGAGTCCTTCACGAGAAGACAGAATCAAGCTGGGGAAAGAGGTGCTAGTGCTCACATATTTATGTTCATTGTGACACTGCACGTAAGAGAGAAAGAGCCTTAGATCGTAGGAATTAAAAGAAGGAAGGAACATGCATGATTCAATTACTTTACAAGACAGTCTATTGAAAATAGTTCATTTTTAAAACGCTCTGGTGTGGGTTGTGAAACTGAGGGTATTATTCTAGATTAAGTAGAAGCAGAAAGGATTTGAAACTTTGAGTCCAACGCCAATTTGTCATGTGAACTTGGGAGATAGGAAATCGTTAGATTGAAGGACTAGAACTATGACCCACTCCCTACATAATTGGTGCATTAATGTGGCTGCAGCTTTGATTGCTTTTTTGGATGCACGTTCCCAGGTATGCATGGGTAGTGGTGGGTATTGATCAAGATATATAATCAAGTATGAAAGTGAGCTACTAAATTAGAAAGTTATGGAGAACTTTATAGTCAGCTGTAATAGAGACGCCCCCCCCTAATACACGCCCGGGCTGGACTACTTAAAAAGTGGGATACTATTTGACCAATGTAGCATCTTTGTGCAATGACATTAAAATTAATTAGAATTGTAGAGTTGTGCCAAGATACGTAAATAACGTGCATGAATATAAACTACTAAAATATAAATATATAAAGCAAAATTTTACGTCGTATCATGGGCAATAAACCACATGTACATAAATTGTGAACAATCTCACAGGTCATTAGTTTTCACATTCATTGTACTTTATAATAGCATAATGAATTAGCATCTTAGAAAGACTACGCATAAAACTTTTATCCTAAGTCCTCTCCGAACCTCCATATCTCTCCTGGCCTTAAGCACGAAAGCCGAGTACTCTCGCTTTTATACCCTTTGAACCACAAGTCCAGACATGCGCTGTACTAAATAGTACCCGTTAACCTCCACGTTCTCCGGGTGTGAGGAACTCAAACGCGGAGTTGTCAGGATCCCTCGGGAATGGAACAGTCCACTGACACTAATCCAGAGCCCGTTTTGACTGTCACGGCATCCGCTCATGGTACGTGCAGTCGGTTTCTCCATCTCTCGTCTCAGAGCCCGTTTTGACTGTCACGGCATCCGCTCATGGTACGTGCAGTCAGTTTCTCCATCTCTCGTCTCACTGTAAACGCGAAAACTACATATATATAGGGCTGGGTTGGGATTTATATAATAGACCCGAAGGCAACTTGTGGTGGATCTTATTTTCGAAATCATCCTCGAGGGATCTCATCCTCGAGGGGTTATTAATCCAGAAAACTGTTTGGTTAAATGGCTCGAGTTAAGTGGGATTCGATAAAACGTCACTTAACCAGTCCTGCAGATAATAAAATAAACATACAATAGAAGAGCGAAAAACAGAGATGAGTCCTAAACAGACCTGGTAGAAGCTCCAAGCGTGTCATCGCGCCTAAGCGGCAAGCTCCTACTCCGTACCTACACATCAAAACTAAATACTAACGCCCGCTAACTAAATGATGCAGCAAACTCAATAAACATCACACACAATACGAATAACATTCATCAACAGTCAAATAATCATAAGTATGAAAGAATTTCTAACTCCTATTCATACCAATCCTATCGTATTTTTCTAAGTTACGTCGTAATCACTTATCATGCTCTCATTAGATCACTTACTCTTCATTCACACTTAATCTCATCATGCAACTCATCGTTTCATCCATAATTAAGCATTAATCATGTCATTAAACCAACCCTAGCATGTTGTGCTAACAATCATCAAATTTAAATTATAAATTCAGAGGTAATTATACCCCACGTCATCGGCAATCGGTGATGGCTAGGGTTTCTGTCGCGCGTCTCGGAGCTCGAATCCGGCGCTCGACGACCTCCGAAGTTCGATCAGGATCGACTGGATGAGCTCCGCGGAAGATCCAGCGAATCCAATTTTCCGGCGATTTTTCCGGTAGCTTCCGGCGGTTTTCCGGTGACAATTGCCGGCGGCATCTACTAGCTGGATAGGGGTTATATAGGGTACCATAGGAACTGGCTTGGTGAGCCCGACACATCCACGACATCGACGTGGTCGACCGGAGGCGGTGGCTAGCCAGAAAATGGCTAAAATAGAGGCTGGTCAGGGCAGCACGGCAACGCCGTGGCGGGGCTGGCCGGCGACGATCAGCAGCAGGCCAGTGTCCACGGCAGCGGCGAAGACGCTACATAGTGGCGGCGTTGGGGCAAGGTTTTGGGAAGAAATGTCAGGAGGGGAGAAATTGGCTTGGTGGCAAACTCTTAAATATTACTTGACTCGTATCTGGCTCGAGTCAAGAATAATAATTAAGTCGTACAAAATCCTAAAAAAATCCAGAAAACTCGAGGAAAATCCTGTAAAATCAAAAAAACACTAAAACATCGCAATGATATGCTCTAGAACTATCAACCCATCCAACTACCCATAACGCATCCTAACGCGGTAAACGACTTAACACTAATTCTACGATCCACTATATATAAAAATAAAAAAGGCAACTGGCATACTCTTATATATTCTGATAACTCATTCTGTTCTGCTGTATTCATGACATTATCATCATATAATTGGGTACGCATGACCCTCATAGCTCATACATGCGACTAGCGTCGGCTCAGTACACGTGTTCTGAAACTGACTCGACTCAAAAATAATGGTCGAACCGACCGGTTCTAAATATAAAACCCTGACTCGAATCGTGGGTTTTACATAGGGTTTCCATTTCGTGGCTCGAAACTCGAATTCGGCAACTAACGGCATCCGAAGTTCGATCAGATTCTGTAAAGACCCGAAAAAAATATAATAATAATAATAATAATAATAATAATAAATACGTTCATCGCGGTGGGATCGAATGTTGGAAAATTTTAATTTTTTTCGATATAAATGTATTATACCGTCAACCGGTTAACTGTGAATTACCCGGTTAAGTGAAAAGTAATTTTTAACCGATTAATTATTGTTTAATCGGTCAAGCGGAATCAAACTGTTTAAACAATAAAGTGAATCATATCGATTACCCGGTTACTCGATTAAAGTGAAATACGGGCGAAGTAAGTTTTCACAAACCCTAGCCTTCATGTTATTCATTATAAAAGGAGAAGGGGAGGGCGTCATCCACATAATTTCCTCTTCAGATAGACGCCGGCTTCCTCCTTCGCTCGGGTAATTCTTCTTCCTTTCCTTTCTTTTTCTTTTGTTGCATGCATACACATGTTGCATAAATCATAAACATGATAAACATAAGAATTAAATGAGAAATCACACAAGGGAAGAAGAAAACCAGGAGGACGTCCTGCTGTTTTCCAGCAGCAACCACGCCATGTTTCCTTCCATGGTGTGGGGTTGACGTGCTGGAGGTGGGAATTGCTCCCGACGGTGATGCTGGCCGGATGGAGTCACCTTGGAGGGCCAAAACAGACCGTCGAGGAGGCACGCAGGTCTGAAATCCGAGGGAGAACAGGTCGGTGTCGGTGTGGTGGTGCAGCCATGCTGGTCGGGGGCGCCGCCGTGGTGGTGCTAGAGGGTCGTCGTCATGGTGGTGCTAGAGGGTCGTCGTCATGGTGGTGCAAGGGGAGCCGCCATGGGTCTGGTCGGGTGCTGTTTATGTGGCCGACTAGGGTAGTCGCCATGGGTCATGGGCTGATTATGTGACCGACATGGAGTCACCATGGTCAGGTCGGGGTTGCTGATTGGGTGGCCGGAATGGGGTCGCCAAGGACTGGTTGAGGGTTGCCATGTGGTGGCCAAGTTGGAGACGCCATAGCAGCGAATGGAGGCCGCCACGTTACTGGTTGGTCGCCATGCATGGTGAAAATACCGACTTTCGCTGGTTGACTACAATAAAGCTGGGAGCTTTAGGGTCGTTAAATGAATTGTTAAAGTAGAATGGCAACCAGGTAAATATGGGAGAACTCGATGCGGTCGAGTTAGAATATAAGGTAAATACAAAAGAATTAAGTATGGGACATGTTAATAATTAAATTATCAACTAGTTAATGGGGATTTGGATGGGGATAATTAATAATTAATTATCATCAGAATTGCTGAAAATTTAATAAGTAATGAAGACTAACATGAACTAATTACATCATTTAAAAATTGATAGTATATTAGTCATGTAGTTGCATGTAGGTTCATGCAAATAAAATTATACTAATGTATAATTTTATGCCCTCATTCAGATTAGGGTTAGCGGATCACAGTCAGACGAAATCACAAGTCAGGTACGTATAATAGGTAGAACATCGTACTTTCCTTGTTGGTAGCCTAGGTCGGCCTGAGCCCAGATTCGACCACCATGCACCGAGTGCAACCGGGGTCAAAGAATTGACTCAGTCCGACACGGGGTCGTATTATGTGCGTAAATTGTGTAATGCATCGACATTGTTTTGGAGTAGTGATAGCCGCCCCATAAAAAGGCTACGGCCGGGGTGAGCGAGGCACAGCGATTCCTCCATCGCACTGGAGTGCAGTGATAGCCTCCCCATAAAAAGGCTACAGCCGGGGTGTGTGAGGCACTAGTACTAGAATTGGTAGTGAGAGCTTCCCCGCAAGCGGACTAGCAGTCACTAAGTGCAGTGATAGCCTCCCCATAAAAAGGCTACGGCCGGGGTGTGTGAGGCACTGGCACTAGAATTGGTAGTGAGAGCTTCCCCACAAATGGGGCGTAGCAATCACCTGAGTGCAGTGATAGCTTCCCCACAAAAAGGCTACGGCCGGGGTGTGCGAGGCACTGGCACTGGAGATGGTAGTGGTAGCCTCCCCACAAAAGGGCTACGGCCGGGGTGTGCGGATCACAGCGGATACCTCCTCCGCATTGTTTTGGAGTATAGCGGAATCGCTCCACCGCATATTAAAATGAACATAGGGAAATAGTGGAATGTACTTGACTTGTTTTATCTATTATACTACTTAGTGTTGTAATCACTAACACGGAATTGCCTCCGCAGGTGTGCAGATACGAAATTAGGTGATTGACAACCAGAGCATGGAGCAAAATAAATATGGGGACTCCTTTTTTATTTATTTGAGAAATAAGTGTGGCTACTGGGAAACGGTCCAAGACTGTGGGATCTTTATATATGTTTTTGTTAGAAATGCTAGACATATTTGCTAAATTGTGAGTAACACCTAGCCAGCTAGGCCCACAATGTTGTGAAAAATGGCGGGTCGTTACAGGTGGTATCAGAGCCTGGTTTCCCAAAAGCTCACATCTTATGACTCAAGTACCTTGTTGAAGAGTCCAATATTTATCTTTCTCCAATGGGGTATGTCATTAGTGAATTAGTGGACTCACTAACAAACCTAAGTAATCATTGAAAAAAAATTTTAATGAACCATAACAGAATAAATTTTAGATGGCAGGCACCCGAAGGAAGTCGAGCCAAGCTGCGCAGTCGGACACGAACGTGGAGAGTGTGTTAGGCCAAATTTTGACGGCCATACAGGGACTAGCGCAGGCTTCAGATAATACCAATTCTGTGGTTCAGAACATAGCGCAGCGATTACCGGGATTGGTAACAGGGAATGGAGCTCCAAATTCGGCTGCGGGTCCTAGTAGCGTCCCAAATGGGGATCAGGGGAGCGCCCAAGAGCGGGTAGGGATAGCTGACCCGGGCGAGCGAGGGGAACTTCCAAACCCAGTGCCACCGGTAGTCCGACAAGTGGTACTGCCAGTTGGGGATGACAGTGATCGATACACTGTAGAAAAATTCCGGAAGAACGGAGCTGAGGTATTCATTGGAGGGACTGATCCAATGAAGGCGGAGAGCTGGATGGACATTACTGAGAAAGCATTTAGAGCTCTCTCTGTGCCTCATCGCCATCAAGTGAGGTTGGCGACATGCATGCTTCAGGAGGAAGCATCTTATTGGTGGAAGTCCATGGAGAAGACTGCGTTCCATCAACGGGAGATTTCGTCCATTCCTTGGGCGGAATTTGTAACAGCTTTCAATGGACAATATTTTCCTGAGTCTGTTGTCCAGAAGAAAGCACTGGAATTTGCCACTCTAACTCAGAGGGATGATTCAGTCCGAGAGTATGCAAAAAATTTCTTGCAATTGGAGAGATTTGCACCTGGGAGTCTGGCAACTGCCCGGGCCAGAGCAGACAAATTTTTCTGGGGGTTGAAGCCAGAATTGAGGAGTAGGGTTGCTACGGCACCAAGAGGCACTATAACCGAAGTGATTGAGGCAGCCACTACTCATGAGTTGGTGTACGACTATGTCCGTGCACAGAAACAGGGGAAGGCTACTATGCAACATAAGAATGCCAACCAGGGTAGTAGCAAAAACCGGTCTGCAGAACACCAGCAGCAGAACTATCAACGGAATGTCGATGGGAACCGCAAAAGGAAGTTTCAGGAGATTCCGTATCGACTATGTAAAAATTGCAACAAGATGCATTCAGGGCCATGCAATGAGCCCCGTCGGTGCTACAACTGCGGAAGGACGGGACACCTGCAAAACGAGTGTCGTCAGCCCCTGAAGCAACAACAGGAGCAACCTGAAAAGGAGAAGACACCAGCTCCTAATCGCTACCCAGCACCTGCAAAATCGGTGGACAAAGGGAAGGCGAAACTTTTTGCAGTCGAAATCGAGGACGCTGAGGACGATGACCACACAGTTCAAGGTAAAATTCTGATTCAAAGTGTTAGTGTGGATGTTTTATTTGACTCGGGGTGTACACATTCGTTCCTATCATCCCGATTAGTTAAGAGTTTAGGACTCCAAACGTCTACATTACCCAAGACTTATAGGGTCACTACTGCAACGGGAGACGGGGAAGTCACAACGTTAGGAGTGACTAACCTATCCTTGGATATACAAGGGAAACCCTATGTATGGAATTTCATTGTCTATGGGATAATAGGCTTTGATGTACTGTTGGGAATGGACTGGTTGTCTGCACACCAGGCTTTTCTCGACTGTAAAGGGAGGAGAGTGTTGACGAAACCTTGTAATTGTGAGATGGGGGTCATTTTCCAAGGGTCATGGAATGATCCATCCTCTTGTATTGTGTCGGTTAGTGAGGCAACTGAGTGGTTTGGTGAGGGTTGTAAAGCCTTTTCGGCAACTCTAGAGGAGTCTGAGTCCAAACCCAAAGAGTTGTCCATGATTTCGGTGGTAGCAGAATTTCCGGACGTATTTCCAGGTGAACTTCCAGGGTTACCTCCTAAGCGGGCGGTGGAGTTTGTCATTGACCTAGCACCTGGAGTATCACAAATTTCTAAAGCACCATACCGCATGGCTCCAGTGGAACTCAAGGAGTTAAAGAGTCAATTAGAAGAGCTGTTGCAGGCAGGCTTCATCCGACCAAGTACTTCACCCTGGGGAGCCCCTGTTCTTTTCGTAAAGAAGAAGGATGGCTCACTTCGATTGTGTATTGACTATCGCCAGCTCAATCAAGTGACAGTCAAGAATCGGTACCCCTTACCGAGGATTGATGATTTATTTGATCAGTTGAAAACAGCCGGAATATTCTCAAAAATAGACTTGCGGTCCGGATATCATCAACTGCGGGTGAAGGAATCTGACATACAGAAAATGGCTTTCCGAACTCGATATGGGCATTATGAGTTTCTGGTTATGCCTTTTGGTCTGACAAATGCACCAGCAGCCTTTATGTCACTTATGAACACGGTGTTCCACGAATACTTGGATAAGTTTATTATTGTGTTTGTGGATGACATTCTGGTCTATTCAAATAATGAGGAGGACCATGGGAAACATTTGTCCATTGCTCTTCAAGTTTTGAGGGAGAATCAATTGTTCGCCAAGTTATCAAAGTGTGACTTTTGGCTGGAGGAGGTGAAATTCCTCGGACATGTTGTCTCAAAGGCGGGAGTCGCAGTGGATCCATCAAAAGTGAGAGCAGTTACTGATTGGCCACAACCCAAGTCAGTCACAGATATCCGAAGTTTCCTTGGACTAGCAGGTTACTATCGGAAGTTCATTAAAGATTTCTCCTTGGTGGCATCGCCAATGACTAAGCTTACACGTAAGGGAGTCAAGTTCGAATGGAGTAACAAGTGTGAGGAGAGTTTCCAATCTTTGAAGAAGAGTTTAACTACTGCACCAGTTTTGACTATACCAAATGGCAATGAAGGATTCGTGGTCTTCAGTGATGCATCTCTAGTGGGGTTAGGATGTGTCCTTATGCAAGATGGTAAGGTGGTGGCTTATGCCTCTCGCCAATTGAAGATTCACGAGCAAGATTATGCAACCCATGACTTGGAACTAGCAGCAGTTGTGTTTGCTCTGAAAATTTGGAGACACTATTTGTACGGAGCTCAGTTCGAGGTTTTCACCGACCACCAAAGTTTGAAGTATATCTTCACCCAGAATGACCTTAACCTTCGACAGAGGCGGTGGATAGAATATTTGAAGGGCTATGATTTCCTAATTTTATACCATCCGGGAAAAGCGAATGTTGTAGCCGACGCGTTGAGTCAGAAGGGCAAGGTGGACAAGGGTCAACAGCTAGCTAGACTTTGGGCTATGTCAGCTGAGGTGGTAGCTATTAACCCGGTAGAATGAATGACAGGACTACTGGTGAACCTGGTTATCTCCAATGAATTGGTGGACCGAGTTAAGCTAACACAAATGGAAGATGAGAAGCTGAATGAAATGTTGGACAAAACTCCCGACATTGTAGCAGATTCCAATAGTGTAATCAGATTTAGAGGGAGGTTGTGTGTACCCAACAATGATGCATTAAAGCGAGATATCCTGGAGGAAGCTCATCGTTCAAGGTTCTCAATACACCCTGGTGTTACAAAGATGTACCAGGACTTAAAACGAACCTACTGGTGGATTGGGATGAAGAGGCATGTGGTGGATTTTGTTTCCAAGTGTCAGACGTGCCAATTGATCAAAGCCCAACATCAACTACCCGGTGGATTATTACAATCTTTAGAAATACCTACCTGGAAATGGGAGCATGTCACATGTGATTTTATTACTAAACTCCCAAGGACTTTGAAGAGACATGACTCTATATGGGTGGTTGTGGACCGTTTGACTAAGGCAGCTCACTTTATCCCCACAAAATCAACAAGGACGGTGGAATACTTAGCAGAACTGTACATAAATAACATTGTCAAGCTGCATGGAATTCCAAAGGAGATAGTCTCGGACAGAGATCCCCTATTCACGTCACATTTTTGGGAAGTTTTCCAAAAAGCTATGGGGACCCAAATCAAGTTAAGTACAACATATCACCCCCAAACTGATGGTCAGAGTGAGAGGACCAATCAAACCTTGGAGGATTTGTTGAGAGCTTGCATCGTCGACTGGGGAGGAGATTGGGAGAAACACATAGCCTTGGCTGAATTCACCTATAATAACTCTTACCAAGCCAGTATAGAAATGGCACCGTTTGATGCTTTATACGGTAGGCCTTGTCGATCTCCATCATGCTGGTTGGAGTCTATAGAGGTGGTTATAGTCGGGCTAGTGATGGTGAGAGAAGCAGCTGAAAAAGTGCAACTCATCCAGCAAAGGCTTAAGGCAGCTCAGGATCGGCAGAAAAGTTATGCTGACACTCGAAGGAAGGACTTAGAATTCCAAGTTGGGGAGTTCATCTACCTTATGACCTCACCTAAAAAGAGAGTAATCAGATTTAGAACATCAGGGAAGTTGAAGCCAAGATTCATAGGACCATTTCCAATTCTGGATCGAACCGGAAGTTGTGCATATAGATTAGCATTACCACCAAGCCTTGATGGTGTACACAATGTCTTTCATGTGTCAATGCTAAAGAAATATGTACGAGATGAGAATCACATTATCACAAATTTTGCAGAATTAGAGCTACAATCGGATTTAACTTATGAGGAAAAACCGATTCCCATCTTAGTGAGGGAAACAAAGACACTCCGTAACAAGGAGATCCCTTTGGTAAAGGTTTTATAGAGAAATCAGGGATCAGAAGAAGCTACAAGGGAGACTGAACAAGAAATGGCCAGAAAATATCCTAGCCTGTTTGTTGCTTAAAATTCGTGTAATTGTTGTAACATGAACTTATACCGGAGATGTACTTAATCATGAATATCCTATTAAAGCTATGATATTTCGGGGACGAAATAATTCTAAGTTGGGGAGATTGTAAAGACCCGGAAAATAATAATAATAATAATAATAATATACGTTCGTCGTGGTGGGATCGAATGTTGGAAAAAAAATTTTTCCATGCAAATTATTTACCGTCATCCGGTTAATTGTGAATTACCCGGTTAAGTGAAAAGTATTTTAACCGGATTAATTATTGTTTAATCGGTCAAGCGGAATCAAACCGTTTAAACAATAAAATGAATCATATCGATTACCCAGTTACTCGATTAATGGAAATACAGGCGAAGTAAGTTTTCACATACCCTAGCCTTCATGACATTATATAAAGAGAAGAGGAGGGCGTCATCCACATAATTTCTCTTCAGACAGACGATGGGTTCCTCCTTCGCTCTGGTAATTCTTCTTCCTTTCCTTTCTTTTTCTTTTGTTGCATGCATACACATGTTGCATAAATCATAAACATGATAAACATAAGAATTAAATGAGAAATCAACAAGGGAAGAAGAAAACCAGGAGGATGTCCTACTGTTTTCCAGCAGCAACGATGACATGTTTCCTTCCATGGTGCGGGGTTGACGTGCTGGAGGTGGGAATTGCTCCCGACGGTGATGCTGGCCGGATGGAGTCACCTTGGAGGGCCAAAACAGACCATCGAGGAGGCACGCAGGTCTGAAATCCGAGGGGAGAACAGGTCAGTGTCGGTGTGGTGGTGCAGCCATGCTGGTCGGGGGCGCCGCCGTGGTGGTGCTAGAGGGTCGTCGTCATGGTGGTGCTAGAGGGTCGTCGTCATGGTGGTGCAAGCGGAGCCGCCATGGGTCTGGTCGGGTGTTGTTTATGTGGCCGACTAGGGTAGTCGCCATGGGTCATGGGCTGATTATGTGACCGACATGGAGTCACCATGGTCAGGTCAGGGTTGCTGATTGGGTGGCTGGAATGGGGTCGCCAAGGACTGGTTGAGGGTTGCCATGTGGTGGCCAAGTTGGAGACGCCATAGCAGCGAATGGAGGCCGCCACGTTACTGGTTGGTCGCCATGCATGGTGAAAATACCGGCTTTCGCTGGTTGACTACAATAAAGCTGGGAGCTTTAGGGTCGTTAAATGAATTGTTAAAGTAGAATGACAACCAGGTAAATATGGGAGAACTCGATGCGGTCGAGTTAGAATATAAGGTAAATACAAAAGAATTAAGTATGGGACATGTTAATAATTAAATTATCAACTAGTTAATGGGGATTTGGATGGGGATAATTAATAATTAATTATCATAAGAATTGCTGAAAATTTAATAAGTAATGAAGACTAACATGAACTAATTACATCATTTAAAAATTGATAGTATATTAGTCATGTAGTTGCATGTAGGTTCATGCAAATAAAATTATACTAATGCATAATTTTATGCCCTCATTCAGATTAGGGTTAGCGGATCACAGTCAGACGAAATCACAAGTCAGGTACGTATAATAGGTAGAACATCGTACTTTCCTTGTTGGTAGCCTAGGTCGTGCTCAAAAAAAGAATAATAATAATAATAATAATGATGTTCGACGTAGTGGGATTGAATGTGGAAAAAAATTCGTTAGCTGGATAAGTCTGAATTACCCGGATAATTGAAAAGTAATTTTTAATTGGATAATTCTAGTTGAATCGGTCGAGTCGACTACATTATTTATCCAATTAACCATTTAAGTGAACCATACCATGTACCTATTTAACAGGTTAAGTGAAATGGTTAAGTGGACCATGTTGATTACCCAATTACCCGGTTAAAGGAATTACGGTGAAAGGGTGCTTCCACGTACCCTAGCCGTCATTTTATTCATTATAAAAGGAAAAGGGGGGGGCGTCATCTACATTTTTCCTCCTTAGACAGACACCGGATTTCCTCCTTCGCTCGGGTAATTTTCATTCCTTTCTTTTTCTTTTGTTGCATGCATACACATGTTGCATAAATCATAAACATGATAAACATAAGAATTAAATGAGAAATCAACAAGGGAAGAAGAAAACTAGGAGGACATCCTGCTGTTTTCCAGCAGCAACCACACCATGTTTCCTTCCATGGTGCGGGGTTGACGTGCTCGAGGTGGGAATTGCTCCCGACGGTGATGCTGGCCGGATGGAGTCACCTTGAAGGGCCAAAATAGACCGTCGAGGAGGCACGCAGGTCTGAAATCCGAGGGGAGAACAGGTCGGTGTTGCCATGGGTGGTGTTGCTGGCCAGACGTGGATCCACCATGGAAAGTGCAGACTGGTCGTCACCTGGGGTGGTGCTGGTCATCACCTTGATGGGGCAGGACATGGTCGCCATGGCTGCTGGTCGGCCACCATTAATGGTGAAGTTAAGGTCCCCATATAGGGTGTAGTCTGAGTTTCATGAGATAGCAGCGGATAAAGATTGGATCTTTGGGGTTTTTCCAATCGGATCAGTGGGGTAGATAGAAGATGGGGTCTGAAATTGGGTGGAAGGAAAAGAAGACATGCTGGTCGGGTGCTGTTTATGTGGCCGACTAGGGTAGACGCCATGGGTCATGGGCTGATTATGTGACCGACATGGAGTCACCATGGTCAGGTCGGGGTTGCTGATTGGGTGGCCGGAATAGGGTCGCCAAGGACTAGTTGAGGGTTGCCATGTGGTGGCCAAGTTGGAGACGCCATGCCAGCAAATGGAGGCCGCCACGTTACTGGTTGGTCGCCATGCATGATGAAAATACCGGCTTTCACGGGTTGACTACAATAAAGCTGGGAGCTTTGGGGTCGTTAAATAAATTGTTAAAGTAGAATAGCAACCAGGTAAATATGGGAGAATTCAATGCGGTTGAGTTAGAATATAAGGTAAATACAAAAGAATTAACAATGGGACATGTTAATAATTAAATTATCAATTAGATAATGGGGATTTGGATGGGGATAATCAATAATTAATTATCATTAGAATTGCTGAAAATTTAATAAGAAATGAAGACTAACATGAACTAATTACATCATTTAAAATTGATAGTATATTAGTCATGTAAGTTGCTTATAGGTTCATGCAAAATAAAATTATACTAATGTATAATTTTATGCCCTCATTCAGATTAGGGTTCACAGGTCACAGTCAGATGAAATCACAAGTCAGGTACGTATAATAGGTAGAACAACGTACTTTCCTTAGTTAGTAGCCTTGGTCGGCCTGAGCCCAGATTCGACCACCATGCACCGAGTGCAACTGGGGTCAAAGAATTGACTCAGTCCGACACGGGGTCATATTATGTGAGTAAATTGTGTAATGCATCGACATTGTTTTGGAGTAGTGATAGCCTCCCCATAAAAAGGCTACGGCCGGGGTGTATGAGGCAGGGGTACTAGAATTGGTAGTGAGAGCTTCCCCACAAACGGGGCATAGCAATAACTGGAGTGCAATGATAGCCTCCCCATAAAAAGGCTACGGCCGAGGTGTGCGAGGCACTGCACTAGAATTGGTAGTGAGAGCTTCCCCACAAATGGGGCGTAGCAATCACCTGAGTGCAGTGATAGCTTCACCAAAAAAAGGCTACGGCCGGGGTGTGCGAGGCACTGGCACTGGAGACGGTAGTGGTAGCCTCCCCACAAAAGGGCTACGGCTGGGTGCGGATCACAGCAAATACCTCCTCCGCATTCTTTTGGAGTATAGTGGAATCGCTCCACCGCATATTAAAATAAACATAAGGAAATAGTGGAATGTACTTGATTTGTTTTATCTATTATATTACTTAGTGTTGTAATCACTAACGCAGAATTGCCTCTGCAGGTGTGCATATACGAAATTAGGTGATTGACAACCAGGGCATAGAGCAAAATAAATATGAGGACTTCTTTTTATATATATTTGAGAAATAAGTGTGGCTACTGGGTAACAGTCTAAGACGGTGGGATCTTTATATATGTTTTTGTTAAAAAAAATGTTAGACATATTTTCTTAATTGTGAGTAACACCTTGCCAGCTAGGCCAACAATGTTGTGACAAATGGCGGGTTGTTACACACCGAGTGCAATCGGGGTCAAAGAATTGACTCAGTCCGACATGGGGTCATATTATGTGCGTAAATTGTGTAATGCATCGACATTGTTTTGGAATAGTGATAGCCGCCCCATGAAAAGGCTACGGCGGGGGTAATCGAGGCACAACGATTCCTCCATCATACTAGAGTGCAGTGATAGCCTCCCCATAAGAAGGCTATGGCCGGGGTGTGTGAGGCACTAGCACTAGAATTGGTAGTGAGAGCTTCCCCACAAACGGGGCGTAGCAATCACCTGAGTGGAGTGATAGCCTCCCCATAAAAAGGCTGCGGCCGGGGTGTGTGAGGCACTAGCACTAGAATTGGTAATGAGAGCATCCCAAAAATGGGGCGTAGCAATCACCTGAGTGCAGTGATAGCCTGCCCATAAAATGGATGCGGCCGGGCTGTGTGAGGCACTAGCACTAGAATTGGTAATGAGAGCATCCCACAAACGGGGCGTAGCAATCACCTGAATGCAGTGATAGCCTCCCCATAAAAAGGCTGTAGCCGGGGTGTGTGAGGCACTGGTACTAGAATTGGTAGTGAGAGCTTCCCCACAAACGGGGCGTAGCATTCACTTGAGTGCATTGATTGCTTCTCCACAAAAAGGCTACGGCCGGGGTGTGAGAGTGCATTGATAACCTCCCCATAAAAAAGGCTACGGCCGGGGTGTGTGAGGCGCTGGCACTAGAGTTGGCAATGATAGCTTCCCCACAAACGGGGCATAGCAATCACCTGAGTGCAGTGATAGCTTCCCGACAAAAAGGCTACGGCCGGGGTGTGCAAGGTACTGGCACTGGATATGGTAGTGGTAACCTCCCCACAAAAGGGCTACGGCCGGGGTGTGTAGATCACAGTGGATACCTCCTCCGTATTGTTTTGGAGTATAGTGGAATCGCTCCACCGCATATTAAAATGAACATAGGGGAATAGTGGAATGTACTTGACTTGTTTTATCTATTATACTACTTAGTGTTGTAATCACTAACGCGGAATTTCCTCCGCAGGTGTGCAGATACGAAATTAGGTGATTGACAACCAGAGCATGGAGCAAAATAAATATGGGGACTCCTTTTTTATTTATTTGAGAAATAAGTGTGGCTACTGGGAAACGGTCCTTGAAATAGTAGACATATTTGCTAAATTGTGAGTAACACCTAGCCAGCTAGACCCACAATGTTGTGAAAAATGGCGGGTCGTTACAGATTCGACCGGGTGCTTTCGGCGGATGATCCGGCGAATTTCCCACGAATTGATTTTTTCAGCGATTCCGGCGGTTTTCTAGCGAGTGTCGGCGGTTTCCTGCGATGATTCTGGACGGGGCAATTAGGGGTTCTATCGGCACCAGCTCGACGAGCTTGGTCCGATGGTGGTGTCAAACAGGGTAGCCGGGGCGGCGATGGCTGTCGGTGGCGGTGGCGGCGTGCTCCGATTGGGGCTACAGGTGGCCTCGACGACGGTTGGGATGATGGGGGAAACGTCGGCAACGGTGAGAGGGTGAGACTGGTGGTCACAGCAGTGGCGACGGCAACCAAATAGCGGCGGAATCTGGATCGGAGTGGCGATGGCCGAGGCGGCTTTGTGGCCGGGTCTGTAGGGACGGCACGGCAACGGCGAGGGGACGTCGGGCTGTTGGTTCTGGCGGCGGGGCGGCAGTTGGCATCAAGGTCAGGGCGGCGTTGGGCGGCTAAGGTTTGTAGAAAAAGAAAAAGACGATTAGGCAAGATGAAGGGGCGTGCGATGGCATTTTTGTAAATTAAACTTGACTTGACTCTATCTCGAGTCAATAATAATAACTATCTCCTAATAAATCCATTAAAAATCCATAAAAATTGGGAAAAATCCCGTAAAATTAAACGAATACAGCAACATCCAAATGATATGTTCTATAACTAATAACCCACCCAAAATCACCTATATCACGTCCTACTTCGTCATTCGGCCCTAAAAATATTCTACGATCAAATAAAAATAACAATCAATACTACATACCTCCATATACTTGATAACCCATTTTTCATCATCTTTTTAACGTTATCATCGTATACTTGAGCATACATAACCCTCATCGCTCATAACTCATAGCTGGCCTCAACTCAGCTTGCGGTCCATGAAGCCGACTCGACTCAAACCGATGGTTGAACCGAATGGTTCGCTCCAGTAAAACTCTGACTCGAGTCACAGGTTTTACAACCTTCCCTCCTTAGAAAAATTTCGTCCTCAAAATTTTAACCAAGGAAGTTTCAACCATGTTCCTCATCTAAATGTAAGTGTTGGCGTAGTACCTGGTTGTGAAGCTGGTTGCTCGAACAACTCTGGGTATCGCTTCCTCATCTCATCTTCTCGTTCCCACGTAGCTTCTTCAACTCCTCGTGGGGTCCATTGCACTCGTACTAGGGGAACTTCTTTTCTTCGGAGAATCTTCACTCTTCGGTCCACGATTTGGACTGCATCTTCTGGGTACGTCAAGTCCAGTTGCAGCTCTACCTCTTTGAAGCTGACAACATGAGAGTTGTCGGGGTGATACTTCTTCAACATTGACATGTGGAAGACGTCATGCACAGCTGATAGATGAGGAGGCAATGCTAGCCTATATGCCACTGGTCCAATGCACTCAATCATGTCAAAGGGTCCAATATAGTGTGGACTAAGTTTCCCTCGCGTCCCGAATCTCATGTTTCCCTTAGTCGTGAGAGACCTTCAGGAGAACGTGATCTCCTAACGCGAAATGAACCTCACGTTTGCGCTGATCTGCGTAACTCTTTTGTCTATCTTGAGCTGACCTCATTCTTCTTCTAATCCTCATTACCACCTCTTGTGTGTGCTGGATCATTTCTGGCCCAACTACCACTGGTTCGCTACCCTGCACTCAACACACTGGGGATCTGCATGGTCTGCCATATAGTGCTTCAAACTGTGCCATTCCAATCGTGGCCTGATAGCTGTTGTTGTAGGAGAATTCCACCAGAGGTAGGTGTTCTTCCCAACTTCCTCTAAAATCCAGGATACATGCGCAAAGCAAGTCTTCTAGGGTCTGTATGGTTCTTTCCATCTATCCGTCTGTTTGAGTATGGAAAGCTATGCTGAATCTCGATCCTGTGCCCATAGCTGCCTGAAAAGCCTTCCAAAATCGTGATGTGAACCTCGGATCCCTGTCTGATATGATCTCCCGTGGTACACCGTGTAACCTGACTATCTGATCTCTATACAGCGTAGCCAATGTGGTCAGTGGGTAATCCATCCTAATCAGTATATAGTGTACGCTCTTTGTAAGTCGATCTACTATGACCCATATCGCATCCTTTTGTTGGCGGGTCTTAGGTAAACCAACTACAAAGTCGTAAGCTATACTCTCCCACTTCCACTCGGGGGTTTCCAACGGTTATAGCATTCCACCTGGGCGTACGTGCTTGGCTTTCACTTGATGGCATACCAAACATCTAGCCACTGTATCGTATACTTCTCTCTTCATTCCTGGCCACCAATAGGTTCGTCGGATATCGTGGTACATCTTCACTGCACCTGGGTGTACTAAGCATCTCGACGTGTGAGCTTCGTAAAGAATAGTACTTCGAAGTCGAGGATACTCTAGAACATTAGGCATGAATAGTCAGCCTCTCAATCTGACTAATCCGTCTGTATCTCTGGCCAATTCGTGATGTGTTCCTTATTCCAACCACTGCTTCAACTGCGGATCTACCTCCTGTGCAATCCGAATATGCTTAAGCATGCTTGGCTGAATCGTAAGTCGCGCCATCATCCCAACTAACTGTTTCTGGCCTGTAGTGTACTCGGTCACTGACAATGCTGCTAATCCTGTGGTGTATGAGAATCGTGGCTTCCTGCTCAATGCATCGGCTACCACATTTGCTTTGCCCTCATGGTATGCTAAGTCGACCTCGTAATCAGCTAACATCTCGAACCATCTTCTCTGTCTGTTATTTAGATCCTTTTGCATGAAGATATATTTCAAACTCTGGTGATCAGTTAGAAGTCTGAAAGATGTTCCATATAGATAGTGCCTCCATATTCTGAGAGTGAATATGATGGCAGCAAGCTCTAGGTCATGAGTAGGATAGTTACGCTCATGCACCTTGAGCTGACGAGCTGCATAAGCAATAACCTTATCCTTCTGCATCAAAACACAACCTAAGCCAATCCCTAAGGCATCAGTATACATTACAAAATCATCATGTCCCACTGGCAATGCAAGGATAGGTGCCGAATTCAACCTCTCCTTTAGCATTCTGAAACTCCGCTCACATTCGTCTGTCCATATGAACCGTTCCTCTTTCCTAGTCAGTCGTGTCAGAGGGGCTGCTATGGAAGAGAAGTCCTGAATGAACCGTTTGTAGTATCCAGCCAATCCCAGAAAACTCCGAACCTCTGTAGGTGTCTTCGGTTGTTCCTACTGCACTACTGCCTCTATCTTAGCTGGATCAACTAAGATGCCTGATGCTGAGATGATGTGGCCGAGAAAATTCACCTCTGACAACCAGAAACTGCACTTCAACAATTTCCCATACAACCTATGCTCTCTCAGTGTTTGCAACACAATCCTCAAGTGTTGCTCATGTTCTTCCCTAGATGAAGAATATACCCGTATGTCATCCACAAAGATGATCACAAACTGGTCCAAGTATGGATTGAACACTCTATTCATCAAGTCCATAAATATTGCTAGAGCATTGGTCAATCGAAACGGCATGACCAAAAACTCGCAGTGTCCATATCTCGTCCTGAACACAGTCTTCGGGATGTCTTCTGCTCTAATCCTCAGTTGGTACTATCCTAATCTCAAATCAATCTTTGAAAAGACGACTACTAAGCTCAACTGGTCAAATAAATCATCAATACGAGGAAGAGGGTATCTATTCTTAACCGTTGCATGGTTTAGCATCCTGTAATCTATGCATAACCGCATGCTTCCATCCTTCTTCCTCACAAATAACACTAGTGCACCCCAAGGGGAAACACTTGGTCTGATGAATCCTTGGTCCAACAGTGTCTGTAGCTGTTCCTTTAGTTCCTCAAGCTCAAGAGGTGCCATCCTATACAGAGCTCTCAAAATTGGGGCTGTGCCAGGCATCAACTCGATGGCAAGATCCACCTCTCTGTCTGGCTGCAATCCAGTAATCTCCTCAGAAAATACATCTATAAATTCATAGCCCACTGGAATCTCCTCTATACTCGATTGTTTCCCTAGTCCACTCTGCTCAGTCAAAACTAACGCTGACATTATCTGTTCACTGCCTTTGTCCAGTTGTCTCACTGCACTCTGATAAGATATCCATCCTTGGTCCCTGTCTCGGCCCTACCCTTGGAAGAAAAGGGGTGCCTTCCATGGCAAAAAGTCACCATCTTCCTTCGACAATCTATCACCGCTCCTTGCTTGGACATCCAATTCATCCCAAATATCACATCAAATTCTTTTAGCTTGAATAGTATCAAATCAACTACAAGCTGTCGCTTTTGAATCTCAACAGGGACATGATGAACACACTCGCCCGTAGCTATTACACTACCGGTGGAGGTGGATACTATCAATGAATGTCCTAACTCCTCTATCTTACATCCAATCCTATTAGTGTGCATGTACGAAATGAAGGAGTGCGTACATCCAGAATCAAACAAGACACGTGCAGGTACAAGGCCTACGAAAAGCGTACCTATCACGACCGTTGTATCCTCAAGGGTCTCTGCTACGGTGGCAGCGTACATCCTTGCTGGTTGCTGCTGCTCTGGTGCAGATGGTGCATCTTGATTCTGAGCTAACTGTGGCTGTGGCTATGGCTGTAGCTGTGGCCTACCCTTCTGCTTCAAAGTCTGTCCTGCAGCCATGTACCATCTTTGATCTTGTCCCCTCTGGTGCTGCCTCGGTGGTTTTGCTCTCCACCTCTCTGCTCTTGTCCATGGCCCTGCTTGCCTCTCTGCGGTGCCTGCTGTTGGGGAGCTGGAAGTGCATGCAACGACCCACCATTTGTCATAACATTGTGGGCCTAGCTGGCCAGGTGTTACTCACAATTAAGCAAATATGTGTAACATTTTTTTAACAAAAACATATATAAAGATCCCACAGTCTTAGACTGTTTCACAGTACCCACACTTATTTCTCAAATAAAAAAAAAGGAGTCCTCATATTTATTTTGCTCCATGCCCCGGTTGTCAATCACCTAATTTCATATCTGCACACCTGCGAAAGCAATTCTGCGTTAGTGATTACAACACTAAGTAATATAATAGATAAAACAAATCAAGTACATTCCACTATTTCCTTATGTTTATTTTAATATGCGGTGGAGCGATTCCGCTATACTCCAAAACAATGCGGAGGAGGTATCCGCTGTGATCCGCACACCTCGGCCGTAGCCCTTTTGTGGGGAGGCTACCACTACCGTCTCCAGTGCCAGTGCCTCGCACACCCCGGCCGTAGCCTTTTTGTGGGAAAGCTATCACTGCACTCAGGTGATTGCTACACCCCGTTTTTGGGGAAGCTCTCACTAACAATTCTAGTGTCAGTGCCTCGCACACCCCAGCCGTAGCCTTTTTATGGGGAGGCTATCATTGCACTCTAGTGCCAGCGCCTTGCACACCCCGGCCGTAGCCTTTTTATGGGGAGGCTATCACATCACTTAGGTGATTGCTATGCCCCGTTTATGGGGAAGCTCTCACTGCCAACTCTAGTGCCAGTGCCTCGCACACCCCGGCCGTAGCCTATTTATGGGGAGGCTATCACTGCACTCCAGTGCCAGTGCCTTGCACACCCCGGCCGTAGTCTTTTCTATGGGGAGGCTATCACTACACTCAATTGATTGCTATACCCCGTTTGTGGGGAAGCTCTCACTGCCAACTCTAGTGCCAGTGCCTCACACACCCCGGCCATAGCCTTTTTATGGGGAGGCTATCACTGCACTCCAGTGCGATGGAGGAATCGCTGTGCCTTGCTCACCCCGGCCGTAGCCTTTTTATGGGGTGGCTATCACTACTCCAAAACAATGTTAATGCATTACAAACTTTACGCACATAATACGACCCAGTGTCGGACTGAGTCAATTCTTTGACCCCGGTTGCACTCGGTGCATGGTGGTCGAATCTGGCTCAGGCCGACCGAGGCTACCAACAAGGAAAATACGATGTTCTACCTATTATACGTACCTGAATTGTGATTTCGTCTGACTGTGACCTGTGAACCCTAATCTGAATGAGGGCATAAAATTATACATCAGTATAATTTTATTTTGCATGAACCTACATGCAACTTACATGACTAATATACTATAAATTTTAAATGATGTAATTAGTTCATGTTAGTCTTCATTTCTTATTAAATTTTCAGCAATTCTAATGATAATTAATTATTAATTATCCCCATCCAAATCCCCATTATCTAATTGATAATTTAATTATTAACATGTCCCATACTTAATTCTTTTGTATTTACCTTATATTCTAACTCAACCGCATCGAGTTCTCCTATATTTACCTGGTTGCCATTCTACTTTAACAATTAATTTAACGACCCCAAAACTCCCAGCTTTATTGTAGTCAACCCGTGAAAGCCGGTATTTTTATCATGCATGACGACGAACCGGTAACGTGGCGGCCTCCATTTGCTGCCATGGCGTCTCCAACTTGGCCACCACACGGCAACCCTCAACCAGTCCTTGGCGGCCCCATTCTGGCCACCCAATCAGCAACCACGACCTGACCATGGTGACTCCATGTCGGTCACATAATCAGCCCATGACCCATGGCATCTACCCTAGTCGGCCACATAAACAGCACCCGACCAGACCCATGACGACTACTCTAGTCGGCCACATAAACAGCACCCGACCAGCATGTCTTCTTTTCCTTCCACCCAATTTCAGACCCCATCTTCTATCTACCCCACTGATCCGATTGGAAAAACCCCAAAGATCCAATCTTTATCCGCTGCTATCTCATGAAACTCGGACTACACCCTATATGAGGACCTTAATTTCACCATTAATGGTGGCCGACCAGCAGCCATGGCGACCATGTCCTGCCCCATCAAGGTGACGACCAGCACCATCCCAGGTGATGACCAGTCTGCACTTTCCATGGCGGATCCACGTCTGGCCAGCAACACCACCCATGGCAACACCAACCTGTTCTCCCCTCAGATTTCAGACCTGCATGCCTCCTCGACGGTCTGTTTTGGCCCTCCAAGGTGACTCCATCTGGCCAGCATCACCATCGGGAGCAATTCCCACCTCCAACACGTCAACCCCGCACCATGGAAGGAAACATGGCGTGGTTGCTGCTGGAAAACAGCAGGACATCCTCCTGGTTTTCTTCTTCCCTTGTTGATTTCTCATTTAATTCTTATGCTTATCATGTTTATGATTTATGCAACATGTGTATGCATGCAACAAAAGAAAAAGAAAGGAAAGAAAATTACCCGAGCGAAGGAGGAAATCCGGTGTCTGTGTAAGGAGGGAAAATGTAGATGACGCCCCCCCCCCTTTTCCTTTTATAATGAATAAAATGACGGCTAGGGTACGTGGAAGCACCCTTTCACCGTAATTCCTTTAACCGGGTAATTGGGTAATCAACATGGTCCACTTAACCATTTCACTTAACCTGTTAAATGGGTACATGGTATGGTTCACTTAAATTGTTAATAGGATAAATAATGTAGTCGACTCAACCGATTCAACTAGAATTATCCAATTAAAAATTACTTTTCAATTAACCGGGTAATTCATACTTAACCAGCTAACGATTTTTTCCAGTTAAATGAAAAAATTAAATTTCCGGGTCTTTACAATCTCCCCAACTTAGAATTATTTCGTCCCCAAAATATCATAGCCTTAATAGGATATTCATGATTAAGTACATCTCCGGTATAAGTTCATGTTACAACAATTACACGGATTTTATGCTACAAACAGGCTAGGATATTTTCTGGCCATTTCCTGTTCAGTCTCCAATGTAGCTTCTTCTGATCCCTGATTTCTCCATAATACCTTTACCAAAGGGATCTCCTTGTTACGGAGTGTCTTTGTTTCCCTTGCCAAGATGCAAATCAGTTTTTCCTCGTAGGTTAAATCCGATTGTAGCTCTAAATCTGCAAAATTTGTGATAATCTGATTCTCATCTCATACATATTTCTTTAGCATTGACACATGAAAGACATTGTGTACACCATCAAGGCTTGGTGGTAATGCTAATCTATATGCACAACTTCTGATTCGATGCAGAATTGGAAATGGTCCTATGAATCTTGGCTTCCACTTCCCTGATGTTCTAAATCTGATCACTCCCTTTTTAGGTGACGTCTTAAGGTAGACGAACTCCCCAACTTGGAATTCTAAGTCCTTCCTTCGAGTGTCAGCATAACCTTTCTGCCAATCCTGAGCTGCCTTAAGCCTTTGCTGGATGAGTTGCACTTGTTTAGCTGCTTCTCTCACCATCTCTGGCCCAACCATAACCACCTCTGTAGACTCCAACCAGCATGATGGAGATCGACAAGGCCTACCGTATAAAGCTTCAAACGGTGACATTCCTATACTAGCTTGGTAAGAGTTATTATAGGTGAATTCAGCCAAATGCTAAGTGTTTCTCCCAATCTCCTCCCCAGTCGAGGATGCAAGTTCTCAACAAATCCTCCAAGGTTTGATTGGTCCTCTCACTCTGACCATCAGTTTGGGGGTGATATGCTGTACTTAACTTGATTTGGGTCCCCATAGCATTTTGAAAAACTTCCCAAAAATGTGACGTGAATAGGGGATCTCTGTCAGAGACTATCTCCTTCGGAATTCCATGCAGCCTGACAATGTTATTTATGTACAGTTCTGCTAAGTATTCCGCCGTCCTTGTTGATTTTGTGGGGATAAAGTGAGCTGCCTTAGTCAAACGGTCCACAACCACCCATATAGAGTCATGTCTCTTCAAAGTCCTTGGGAGTTTAGTAATAAAATCACATGTGACATGCTCCCATTTCCAAGTAGGTATTTCTAAAGATTGTAATAATCCACCAGGTAGTTGATGTCGGGCTTTGATCAATTGGCACGTCTGACTCTTGGAAACAAAATCCACCACATCCCTCTTCATCCCATTCCACCAGTAGGTTCATTTTAAGTCCTGGTACATCTTTGTAACACCGGGGTGTATTGAGAACCTTGAACAATGAGCTTCCTCCAGGATATCTCACTTTAATGCATCATTGTTGGGTACACACAACCTCCCTCAAAATCTGATTACACTATTGGAATCTACTACAATGCCGGGTGTTTTGTCCAACATTTCATTCAACTTCTCATCTTCCATTTGTGTTAGCTTAACTCGGTCCACCAATTCATTGGAGATAACCAAGTTCGCCAGTAGTCCTGTCGGGAGCTACCACCTCAGCTGACATAGCCCAAAGTCTAGCTAGTTGTTGACCCGTGTCCACCTTGCCCTTCCGACTCAACGCGTCGGCTACAATGTTCGCTTTTCCCGGATGGTATAAAATTTGGAAATCATAGTCCTTCAAGTATTCTATCCACCGCCTCTGTCGAAGGTTAAGGTCATTCTGGGTGAAGATATACTTCAAACTTTGGTGGTCGGTGAAAACCTCGAACTGAGCTACGTACAAATAGTGTCTCCAAATTTTCAGAGCAAACACAACTGCTGCCAATTCCAAGTCATGGGTTGCATAATTTTCCTCGTGAATCTTCAATCGGCGAGAGGCATAAGCCACCACCTTACCATCTTGCATAAGGACACATCCTAACCCCACTAGAGATGCATCACTAAAGACCACAAATCCTTCGTTGCCATTTGGTATAGTCAAAACTGGTGCAGTAGTTAAACTCTTCTTCAAAGATTGGAAACTCTCCTCACACTTGTTACTCCATTCGAACTTGACCCCCTTGCGTGTAAGCTTAGTCATTGGCGATGCCACCAAGGAGAAATCTTTAATGAACTTCTGATAGTAACCTGCTAGTCCAAGGAAACTTTGAATGTCTGTGACTGACTTGGGTTGTGGCCAATTAGTAACTGTTCTCACTTTTGATGGATCCACTGCGACCCCTGCCTTTGAGACAACATGTCCGAGGAAATTCACCTCCTTCAGCCAGAAGTCACACTTTGATAACTTGGCGAACAATTGATTCTCCCTCAAAACTTGAAGAGCAATGGACAAGTGTTTCCCATGGTCCTCCTCATTATTTGAATAGACCAGAATGTCATCCACAAACACAAAAATAAACTTATCCAAGTATTTGTGGAACACCGTGTTCATAAGTGACATAAAGGCTGTTGGTGCATTTGTCAGACCAAAAGGCATAACCAGAAACTCATAATGTCCATATCGTGTTCGAAAGCCGTTTTCTGTATGTCAGATTCCTTAACCCGCAGTTGATGATATCCGGACCGCAAGTCTATTTTTGAGAATATTCCGGCTGTTTATCAACTGATCAAATAAATCATCAATCCTCGGTAAGGGGTACCGATTCTTGACTGTCACTTGATTGAACTGGCGATAGTCAATACACAATCGAAGTGAGCCATCCTTCTTCTTTACGAAAAGAACAGGGGCTCCCCAGGGTGAAGTACTTGGTCGGATGAAGCCTGCCTGCAATAGCTCTTCTAATTGACTCTTTAACTCCTTGAGTTCCGCTGGAGCCATGCGGTATGGTGCGTTAGAAATGGGTGATACTCCAGGTGCAAGGTAATTGACAAACTCCACTGCCCGCTTAAGAGGTAACCCTGGAAGTTCACCTGGAAATCCGTCCGAAAATTCTGCTACCACCGGAATCATGGACAACTCTTTGGGTTTGGACTCAGACTCCTCTAGAGTTGTCGAAAAGGCTTTACAACCCTCACCAAACCGCTCAGTTGCCTCACTAACTGACACAACACAAGAGGATGGATCATTCCATGACCCTTGGAAAATGACCCCCATCCCACAATTACAAGGTTTCATCAACACTCTCCTCCCTTTACAGTAGAGAAAAGCCTGGTGTGCAGACAACCAGTCCATTCCCAACAGTACATCAAAGCCTATCATCCCATAGACAATGACATTGCATACATAGGGCTTCCCTTGTATATCCAAGGATAGGTTAGTCAATCCTAACATTGTGACTTCCCCATCTCCAGTTGGAGTAGTGACCTTATAAGTCTTGGGTAATGTAAACGTTTGGAGTCCTAAACTCTTAACTAATCCGGATGATAGGAATGAATGTGTACACCCCGAGTCAAATAAAACATCCACACTAACATTTTGAATCAGAATTTTACCTCCAACTGTGTGGTCCTCGTTCTCTGCGTCCTCGATTTCGACCACAAAAAGTTTTGCCTTCCCTTTGTCCACCGTTTTTGCAGGTGCTGGGTAGCGATTAGGAACTGGTGTCTTCTCGATGGATTTCCACCAATAGGATGCTTCCTCCTGACGCATGCATGTCGCCAACCTCACTTGATGGTGATGAGGCACAAAGAGAGCTCTAAATGCTTTCTCAGTAATGTCCAACCAGCTCTCCGCCTTCATTGGATCAATCCCACCAATGAATACCTCAGCTCCATTCCTCCAGAATTTCTTTACAGTGTATCGATCACTGTCATCCCAAACTGGCAGTACCACTTGTCGGACTACCGGTGGCACTGGGATTGGAAGTTCCCCTCGCTCGCCCGGGTCAGCTATCCCTACCCGCTCTTGGGCGCTCCGCTGATCCCCATTTGGGACACTACTAGGACCCACAGCTGAATTTGGAGCTCCATTCCCTGTTACCAATCCTGGTAATCGCTGAGCTATGTTCTGAATCACAGAACTGGTATTATCTGAAGCCTGCGCAAGTCCATGTATGGCCGTCAAAATTTGGCCTAACACACTCTCCATGTTCGTGTCCGACTGCGTAGCTTGGCTCGACTTCCTTCGGGTGCCTGCCATCTAAAATTTATTCGGTTATCGTTCATTAATTTTTTTTATTATTACTTCAGTTTGTTAGTGAGTCCACTAATTCCCTAATGACATACCCCATTGGAGAAAGATAAATATTGGACTCTTCAACAAGGTACTTGAGTCATAAGATGTGAGCTTTTAGGAAACCTTGCTCTGATACCACCTGTAACGACCCGCCATTTGTCACAACATTGTGGGCCCAGCTGGCCAGGTGTTACTCACAATTAAGCAAATATGTCTAACATGTTTTTTAACAAAAACATATATAAAGATCCCACAGTCTTAGACCGTTTCCCAGTAGCCACACTAATTTCTCAAATAAAAAAAAGGACTCCTCATATTTATTTTGCTCCAAGACCTGGTTGTCAATCGCCTAATTTCGTATCTACACACCTGCGGAGGCAATTCCGCGTTAGTGATTACAACACTATGTAGTATAATAGATAAAACAAACCAAGTACATTCCACTATTTCCTTATGTTTATTTTAATATGCGGTGGAGCGATTCCGCTATACTCCAAAACAATGTGGAGGAGGTATCCACTGTGATCTCCACACCTCGGCCGTAGACCTTTTGTGGGGAGGCTACCACTACCGTCTCCAGTGCCAGTGCCTCGCACACCCCGGCCGTAGCCTATTTGTGGGGAAGCTATCACCGCACTCAGGCGATTGCTACGCCCCGTTTGTGGGGAAGCTCTCACTACCAATTCTAGTGCCAATCCCTCGCACACGTCGGTCGTAGCCTTTTTATGGGGAGGCTATCTGTAACGACCTGGCCATTTGTCACAACATTGTGGGCCTAGCTGGCCAGGTGTTACTCATAATTAAGCAAATATGTCTGACATTTTTTTTAACAAAAACATATATAAAGTTCCCACAGTCATAGACCGTATCCCAGTAGCCACACTTATTTCTCAAATAAATAAAAAAGGAGTACTCATATTTATTTTGCTCCATGCCCTAGTTGTCAATTACCTAATTTCATATCTGCACATCTACAGAAGCAATTCTGCATTAGTGATTTCAACACTAAGTATTATAATAGATAAAACAAATCAAGTACATTCCACTATTTCCTTATGTTTATTTTAATATGGGGTGGAGCGATTCCGCTATACTCCAAAATTATGCGGAGGAGGTATCCACTGTGATCCGCACACCCCGGCCGTAGCCCTTTTGTGGGGAGGCAACCACTACCGTCTCCAGTGCCAGTGCCTTGCGCACCCCGGCCGTAGCCTTTTTGTGGGGAAGCTATCACTGCACTCAGGTGATTGCTACACGCCATTTGTGGGAAGCTCTCACTAGCAATTCTAGTGCCAATGCCTCACACACCCCAACCGTAGCCTTTTTATGGGGAGGCTATTAGTGCACTCAGGTGAATGCTATGCCCCGTTTGTGGGGAAGCTCTCACTGCCAATTCTGGTGCCAGTGCCTCACACACCACGGCCGTAGACTTTTTATGGGGAGGCTATCACTGCACTCAGGTGATTTCTACGCCCCGTTTGTGGGGAAGCTCTCACTACCAATTCTAGTGCCAGTGCCTCACACACCCCAGCCGTAGTCTTTTTATAAGGAGGCTATCACTGCACTCCAGTGCGATCGAGGAATCGATGTGCCTCGCTCACCCCGGCCGTAGCCTTTTTATGGGGCGGCTATCACTACTCCAACACAATGTCGATGCATTACACAATTTACGCACATAATACGACCCCGTGTCAGACTGAGTCAATTCTTTGACCCCAGTTGCACTCTGTGCATGGTGGCCAAATCTGGGCTCAGGCTGATCTAGGCTACCAATAAGGAAAGTGCGATGTTCTACCTATTATACGTACCTAACTTGTGATTTTGTCTAACTGTGACCCGTGAACCCTAATCTGAATGAGCGCATAAAATTATACATTAGTATAATTTTATTTTGCATGAACCTACATGCAACTTACATGACTAATATGCTATCAATTTTAAATGATGTAATTAGTTCATGTTAGTCTTCATTCCTTATTAAATTTTCAGCAATTCTAATGATCATTAATTATTAACATGTCCATTTACAAAACAACTAAGCAATCGACAAGAACCCCATGCATAAGACGCTGTAGATCTAGCAACTTGGCAAGGCGTCTTCAACAAACCTTGCATGCAAGAATCCTAATGGAAACAAACAAGATGAGGGTTGAAATACTCACACAGTAATGGGGAGGTCGCCTGGGATGGAGATGAGGGATGAAATACTCCCTCCTCCTGCATATATATACACTTCAACCATTCCCTCAATTAAATTCTCATACCCCATCATCCATTGGTATTTCCTAGGTTCAACGAGCCCCTTCATTAAATTCTCACACCCCATCATCCATTGGTATTTCCTAGGTTCAACGACCCCTTCATTAAATTCTCACACCCCATCATCCATTGGTATTTCCTAAGTTCAACGACCCCTTCATTAAATTCTTACACCCCATCATCCATTCATGAATAGGTATTTTCTAGGTGACCTTAAGTCGAGCCATGACCGGTCATCTTGATAACCAACAATATTGGTTCATCTATATTTATTTCATAATATTTAGGTTCGAGTCTTGTAATAAAAATCATGGTTTTTACACTATCACTACACTCCAGTGCCAGTGCCTTGCACACCCCGGCCGCAACCTTTTTATGGGGAGGCTATCACTGCACTCAGGTGATTGCTATGCCCCGTTTGAAGGGAAGCTCTCACTGCCAACTCTAGTGCCAGTGCCTCGCACACCCCGGTCGTAGCCTTTTTATGGGGAGGCTATCACTGCACTCCAGTGCCACTGCCTTGCACACCCCGACCGTAGCCTTTTTATGGGGAGGCTATCACTGCACTCAGGTGATTACTATGCCCCGTTTGTGGGGAAGCTCTCACTGTAACACCCCAAATCCGGTTCACGCTCGTGAACCGAACCGGCATGTTACAGGCCCCAGTTAGGTCGGCTAACCCAAACCTAACTTATGCGGATCTAATCTCGGCGTCTTAAGATGAAGATATGATCCGTCAGAAATGAATGCATGCACAAAATCCTAACATGGTACTACATGAATGACATGCAAATTAAATTTCACACCATCACAATTACGAGCAAAATCGATGAAAATTCTTAAGTAAAACTGACCGTGTCTCCCCTAAAAGTGTAATTATGGGCCCACCCTGTCAAAATAATATATATACAAATATATCGGCATGCATTAACAATCACACAGAATCTCATTTATAACGTATTTATTCTGAAGCTTGGGTCTCAACCCACTACACTTCCGCTGCTCAACTCTGATCATATTTTGCATTCTGTTATCGTGTCTTAGCATTTCATTCACATCATATCATCATGATCAAATATTTAATCATGTCATTCACAAAATAATAACATAATAATACAATATTAAACATTCAGAAATCTAACATGTATGGGTGCACAAGATCTCATTGCTCCTCCGTCCAAGCTGGCTCCTCCAACTCGTGATTATTACCTACATATAGTATAAAAACACGTTAGTAACAAGTGTTACTGGTCCAGAAAATAAAATAACTATAACAAGCTGGCTATGAGAGCAAACTCTCATATGAAAGAAAACATCATATACTCCACGTGAACACTCTGAAGGGCACTACTGAGGAGCCACTGGGCTGCAGACCCGGTAGCATCCCGAACTTACTGATCTGCTGCTGGTACTGTGCCGCTCTCGGCACTTCTTTTTCAGTACTTCTTGTAAAACTTTATCCTAAGCCCTCTCCTTACCTCCATATTTCTCCTGGCCTTGAGCACGAAGCCCGAGTACTCTCAGGCAGTCGCCTTTAGTACCCTTTAAACCATAAATCCGGACATGCGCTGTACTAAACAGTACCCGTAAACCTCCACGTTCTCCGGGTGTGAGGAACTCAAACGCAGAGTTGTCAGGATCCCTCCGGAATGGAACAATCCGCTGGCGCTAATCCAAAGCCCGCTTTGACTGTCACGGCATCGTCATGGTACGTGCAGTCGGTTTCTCCATCTCTCCTCTCACTGAAAACGCGAAAACTACATATATATAGGGCTGGGTAGGGATTTATATAATAGGCCCGAAGGCAACTTGTGGTGGATTTTGGTTTCGAAATCATCCTCAAGGGATCTCATCCTCGAGGGGTTATTAATCCGGAAATCTGTTCGGCTACATGGCCCGAGTTAAGTGGGATCCAATAAAACACCACTTTACCTGTCCTGCAAATGATAAGATAAACATACAATAGAAAGACGTAAAATAGAGTCAAGCCCTAAATGGACCTGGTAGAAGCTCCAAGCTTGTCATCGCGCCTAGGCGGCGAGCTCCTACTCCGTACCTACACATCAAAACTAAATACTAACGCCCGCTAACTAAATGATGCATCAAATCCGACATGACCATCACACCACAATACAAACATCAACCATAACAATCAACAATTATAAATGTAAAAATAATTCCAACTTATCCTATTAACACCTATTTTATTATATTTCCTAAGTTACGTTGTACTCGATTATCATACTCAAATTTACTTTACTTCATTAGCCCATTTAACCTTCATTCCCTATTAATCACATCATGCACGTGTTTACTTCATTCATAATCTTAACATTCATCATAATAATTAATCAACCCTAGCATGCTATGCTAACAATTATCATCAATTTTAAATAAATCAATCAGAGGTAATTATACCTCACATTGTCGACAATCGGCAACGGTTAAGGTTCTGTTGCGTGTCTCGGAAATCAAATTTGGGGCTCATCGGCGTCCGAAGCTCGATCGGGCTCGACTGGGTGAGCCCCGCGGAAGATTCGGTGAATTCCAATGAATTCCAGAAATTCCGGTTTTCCAGCCACTGCTGACAGTTTTCCGGCGGCTTCCGGTGGTTTTCCGGCGACAATCGCCGGCGGCGTCTACTGGCCGGAAAGTGGTCGTGTTGGGTACCCTTGGAACCGGCTTGGCGAGCCTGACTCATCTATGAGGTCGACGCGGCCAATGGAGGTGGCGGCTTGCCGAAAAAAGGCTAAGATGGAGCGGCGGCGATGGGTTGCTAGATCCGGCCGGCCAGGCGGGTGATGGCCTCCACTCCGGTCGGGAAAGGCGGCTGAGGGGTTGAGGGTGCCGAGGCGACTGCTGGATCGTGGCGGCGATGGTACCCGGCGGCACGATTGGCGACGGAAGCACGACGTAGAGGCACGGCTTCCTCGCGTCGTGGTGGCCAACTCGTGGCCGGGCCTGGTCGGGGCGGCATGGCGACGCCGTGGCCGGGCTGGGCGGCGTCGATCGGCGGCAAAGCGGCGTCAGCCGTGGCGGCGGTGGCGCATGAACAGGGGCAGCGCGGTGGTTAGGGTTTGGGCGTGGGGGAGAAAAGGTCGGGATGAAAACTTAGTTGGGTGGCAAACTCATAAATAATACTTGAGTCGTCTCTAGCTCGAGTCAAGTATCATAACTAACTCGAAGTAAATCCTAAAAAATCCATAGAAATCAGAAAAATCCCATAAAATCAAACAAACACTAAAACATTATAATGATATGCTCTAAGACTATCAACCCACCCAAACTGCCCGTAATGCGTCCTAACGCGATAAGCGGCCTAACAATAATTCTACGATCCACTATATATATAATAATAAATAAAAAAACTGCATGCCTTCATATACTCTGATAACTCATTCTTTTCTGCTGTGCTTATGACATCATCATCATATACTTGGGTACGTATGACCCTCATAGCTCATACACGCGACTGGCGTCGGCTTAGTGCACGTGTTCTAAAACTAACTCGACTCAAAAATAACAGTCGAACCGACTGGTTCTGAATATAAAACCCTGACTCGAATCATGGATTTTACACTCACTGCCAACTCTAGTGCCAGTGCCTCACACACCCAGGCCGTAGCCTTTTTATAGGGAGGCTATCACTGCACTCCAGTGCGATGGAGGAATCGCTTTGCCTTGCTCACCCCGGCCGTATCCTTTTTATGGGGCGGCTATCACTACTCCAAAATTATGTTAATGCATTACAAACTTTACGCACATAATACGACCCAATGTCGGTCTGACTCAATTCTTTGACCCCGATTGCACACGGTGCATGGTGGTCGAATCTGGGCTCAGGCCGACCTAGGCTACCAACAAGAAAAGTACGATGTTCTACCTATTATACGTACTTGACTTGTGATTTCGTCTGACTATGACCTGTGAACCCTAATCTGATTGAGGGCATAAAATTATACATTAGTATAATTTTATTTTGCATGAACCTACATGCAACTTACATGACTAATATATTATCAATTTTAAATGATGTAATTAGTTCATGTTAGTTTTCATTTCTTATTAAATTTTCAGCAATTCTAATGATAATTAATTATTAATTATCCCCATCCAAATCCCCATTATCTAATTGATAATTTAATTATTAACATGTCCCATACTTAATTCTTTTGTACTTACCTTATATTCTAACTCAACCGCATCGAGTTCTCCCATATTTACCTGGTTGCCATTCTACTTTAACAATTCATTTAACGACCCCAAAGCTCCCAGCTTTATTGTAGTCACCCCGTGAAAGCCGGTATTTTCATCATGCATGACGACGAACCGGTAACGTGGTGGCCTCCATTTGCTGCAATGGCGTCTCCAACTTGGCCACCACATGGCAACCCTCAACCAGTCCTTGGCGACCCCATTCCGGCAACCCAATCAGCAACCCCGACCTGACCATGGTGACTCCATGTCGGTCACATAATCAGCCCATGACCCATGGCGTCTACCCTAGTCGGCCACATACACAGCACCTGACCAGACCCATGACGACTACTCTAGTCGGCCACATAAATAGCACCTGACCAGCATGTCTTCGTTTCCTTCCACCCAATTTTAGACCCCATCTTCTATCTACCCCATTGATATGATTGGAAAAACCCCAAGATCCAATCTCTATCCGCTGCTATCTGATATAACTCGGACTACACCCTATATGGGGACCATAATTTCACCATTAATGGTGGCTGACCAGCAGCCATGGCGACCATCTCCTGCCCCATCAAGGTGATGACCAGCACCACCCCAGGTGACGACCAGTCTGCACTTTCCATGGGTGACTCCAAGGTGACTCCATCTGGCAAGCATCACCATCAGGAGCAATTCCCACCTCCAACACGTCAACCCCACACCATGGAAGGAAACATGGCGTGGTTGCTGCTAGAAAATAGCAAGACGTCCTCCTGGTTTTCTTCTTCCCTTGCTAATTTCTCATTTAATTCTTATGTTTATCATGTTTATGATTTATGCAACATGTGTATGCATGCAACAAAAGCAAAAGAAAGGAAACAAAATTACCCAAGCGAAGGAGGAAATCCGGTGTCTGTCTAAGGAGGAAAATCTAGATGACGCCCCCCCCTCTCCCCTTTTCCTTTTATAATGAATAAAATGATGGCTAGGGTACGTGGAAGCACCCTTTCACCGTAATTCCTTCAACCGGGTAATTGGGTAATCAACATGGTCCACTTAACCATTTCACTTAACCTGTTAAATGGGTACATGGTATGGTTGACTTAAATGGTTAATTAGATAAATAATGTAGTCGACTCGACCGAATCAACTAGAATTATCCAATTAAAAATTGCTTTTCAATTAACCGGGTAATTTATACTTAACCAGCTAACGATTTTTTATATTTAAATAAAAAAAATTAAAATTTTCCCACGTTCGATCCGACAGCGTTGAACGTTATTATTATTATCATTATTTTTTCCGGGTCTTTACAGTGCAAGTCTCTGCTGAGGCGCTAGGAGGGTCAACTGTTGGCTCTCGCCAATCGGACATGTTGTAGCCCTATGTCCCAGTTGACCGTAACTATAACAGGCCCTAGTGCCTCCTTTGCACTCTGTGGCCCTGTGCCCTGGCTGACCACAGTTTTAGCAAACCCTAGTGCCTACTCTGCACTCTGGGGCTCGGTGCCCTGACTGACCGCAGTTGTAGCATACATTTCTACCTGCTCTGCACTCTCCCCATTGATGGGGTTGGCAATTCTGACAGAATGGGGCTCTGCTGCCCTGAACCTGGCCATCTATGTCTCTCATGGCTACTAGCGCATCTACACATCGTCTCTGCTATGCCCCCTACTCTGGTTGATATGGCCTCAGATGTTGCTGCCCTGGTCGACATCTCGACGTGGTCGTGTAGCTATCACCCGCTCTGCTTCGCCTGTAACTCTTACTACATCACCGAAGGTAGTAAACTTCCTATCCAAGTATGCCATCCAAATCTCATGATGGAGGCCTTCATAGAAGCGCTCTATTCTTCTTCCTTCAGTCGGAACCAAATCTGGTGCAAATCCCTCCAAGGCTCTAAACCTCGTCTCATACTGTACCACTGTCATAGGTCCTTGCCTCAACATCTGGAACTCCCGTTCTTTCCTTTTTCTAACATCTGGTGGAAAGTACTTTCCATCGAATTCCACTCTGAATTTCTCCCAAGTGATGTCCTAAGGCTAGCGATGAGCAAATACAGTATTCTGCACCGAACTCCACCATATCCTCGCTTCATCTTGGAATGCTCCTGTGACGATGCATACTCTGTGTTCTACGGGGCATGCCATACTATCAAACACTCCTATGGCCAACGATATCCATAGGAATGCCTCCTCCGCATCCAACTTCCCAAAGAAAGGTCGTCCGCCATTCTTCACGAACCTCTCATATTGCCAAAGTTCCAAACTCCTCGTGTCTACGGATCTGTTTGATCCCTCTCCTTGCTCATATCGGGGAAACTGTGGTCCTGTACCAACTGGTACACTGTCACCTCCAACTGCTCCACTCCCCCTGCGGTCTGCCCGCTATCCGCTATCGCGGGTTCACTGGACGTCCTATCTCATCCTTGCCTGAAGTGGGGCTACCAGTGGAGCTGCTGTGGGGGTAGCTCTTATTGTAGCAGTGGAGGAGGAGGCGGTGGCGGAGGGCCCATGGGCACTACTGGCTCTCCTTGGACCTCTTCATCCACGGCTGGTCTCTCTCTGCTCTAGCCATTGATAGAGCTATCTATCTGAGCTCTCTCCTAAATTCCTCCTGATTCTGCTGCATTTGCATCTGAACCTCAACTAGCCTAGCTATCGCAGCATCCCTTTCCTATCGACCACTCCCACTGCGGTGACTGTCACGTCGACTATCTCGGCGATGGCTCTCCGTACGACGACTAGCTGATACCGGTACACTCGTCTCTGCTGGTGGCATGGTGGTCCTAGGTCGACTGGAAGCTGTGTCATTGTGACCATGGCTGGGGCCATCTGGCCTGGGCATGGGAGGAGATGGACTCCTGATCTGTGTCCGACGGGTCTGTGTGACCATCCTGCTAGTAGCTCCTGCTCTAGATCTACTCGCGTGTCACACTACTGATTTGTAAGGAAATCTACAATCAAAAAATATTAAAACAGAAAAATACCTATCGGAACAGGCTCAGAAAAGCTTCGGTACACATGTAACCTGTATGCATCTACCATCCTAATCACCAAGAGTTAGCTCTGATACCATTATTGTAACACCCCGTTTCGGCTCACCCTTGAACCGACCCGGAAATGTCACCGGCGACCGAACCATTCGCTAATCTACTGGATTCGGTTAAGCCAACCCGGATCTGCCCTCGGCGTCTCAAGATGGAGATGCAAACATGAAATACATGAATGAGAACAATTGGGTTCTAACGAAGTCCTACATGCATGCCATGACGTGCAAGTAAAGACAAGACAAAACAATAAATGAGAAACCAAAAGAAAATATATACTACTACGAAAAAACGGACAAAATTTCCCCTAAAAGTGCAATAAGGGCCAACCTATCCATGACAAGGGTATATAAACATTTTATCAAAATACGATAAAATATAACAATCTACTGTGGCATTCAGATCATTATCTCATTTGTTTTCATCTGAGCCGAGTCTGAACTCCAAAGCTCCCTACTCATTCACAATTATCCGCTCGTCTCATAAGAAGCAATTTATCAAGACAAAAACATTCTAATTATCATTCACATAGCATTAACACACCATCATTATACATTACACGCGGCAGGTACATGTGTGCGCGGTTCCGTGCTGCTCCTCCACAGTCCCGACAGCTTTCATCCCTCGCATTTCTCACCTACATATATATAGAAAAGCCAGTCAGTAACGAATGTTACCAGCCCAGAAAATAACTAATATCAATCTGGCACAGGAGAGCAAACTCTCCTGTTGAATCAAAACCATATACTTCCTCAAGAACTCACATCAGGGCATATATGGGAGCCGTTGCCATCGGGTCGACAACGTCCCCCTTTTTGTCTCATTCTCATACCTTGGTCATTTCTCTATCACTTCTCGCATCAAATCTCATTCCTCTCCACCCTCTACACCTTCCATATTACTCCTAGCCTTGAGCACGAAGGCCGAGCACTCTCAGGCAGTCGCCTTTAGTACCTTTGAACCACAAGTCTAGACATGCACTACATTGCAGTACCCATAAACCTCCACTCTTCTCTGGGTTTGAGGAACTCAAAGGTGAAGTTGTCAGGATCCTTCGGGAACGAAGTGGGTTCTCCCCAGCTCCAAAGCCTGCTCTTCCGAGCCCATACAACCTATGCTCTCTCAGTGTTTGCAACACAATCCTCAGGTGTTGCGCGTGTTCTTCCTTAGATGAAGAATATACCAATATGTCATCCACAAAGACGATCACAAACTGGTCCAAGTACTGATTGAACACTCTGTTCATCAAGTCCATAAATATTGCTGGAGCATTGGTCAATCCAAACGGCATGACCAGAAACTCGTAGTGTCCATATCTCGTCCTGAACGCAGTCTTCGGGATGTCTTCTGCTCTAATCCTCAGTTGGTAGTATCCTGATCTCAAATCAATCTTCGAAAAGACAACTGCTAAGCTCAACTGGTCAAATAAATCATCAATACGAGGAAGAGGGTATCTGTTCTTAACCGTTGCATGGTTTAGCATCCTATAATCTATGCATAACCGCATGCTTCCATCCTTCTTCCTCACAAATAACACCGGTGCGCCCCAAGGGGAAACGCTCAGTCTGATGAATCCTTGGTCCAATAGTGTTTGTAGCTGTTCCTTCAGTTCCTTGAGCTCCAGAGGTGCCATCCTATATGGAGCTCTCGAAATTGGGGCTGTGCCAGGCATCAACTCGATGGCAAGATCCACCTCTCTGTCTGGCGGCAATCCAGTAATCTCCTCAGGAAATACATCTGTAAATTTGCCGACCACTGGAATCTCTTCTATACTCGGTTGTTTCCCTGGTCCACTCTGCTGTGACTGCTGTTGGGGAGCTGGAAGTGCAGGTCTCTGCTGAGGCGCTAGGAGTGTCAACTGCTGGCTCTGGCTAGTCGGACACATTGCAGCCCTATGTCCCGGTTGACCGCAACTGTAACAGGCCCTAGTGCCTCCTCTGCACTCTGCGGCCCTGTGTCCTGGCTGACCGCAGTTGTAACAAACCCTAGTGCCTACTCTGCACTCTGCAGCTCGGTGCCCTGGCTGACCACAGTTGTAGCATACATTTCTGCTTGCTCTGCACTCTCCCCAATGATGGCGTTGGCAACTCTGACAGAATGGGGCTCTGCTGCCCTATACCTGGCCATCCATGGCTCTCATGGCTACTGGCGCATCTACACGTCGTCTCTGTTGTGCTCCCTGCTCTAGCTGATATGGCCTCAGATGTTGCTGCCTCTGGTCGACATCTCGACATGGTCGTGTAGCTATCACCCGCTCTGCTTCACCTGCAGCTCTCACTACGTCACCGAGGGTAGTAAACTTCCTATCCAAGTATGCCATCCGAATCTCATGATGGAGGCCTTCATAGAAGCGCTCTATTCTTCTTCCTTCGGTTGGAACCAAATCTGGTGCAAATCTCTCCAACGCTCTAAACCTCGTCTCATACTGTACTACGGTCATAGGCCCTTGCCTCAACATCTGGAACTCTCGTTCCTTCCTTCTCCTAACATCTGGTGGAAAATACTTTCCATCGAATTCCACTCTGAATTCCTCCCAAGTGATGTCCTGAGGCTGGCGATGAGCGAATACAGAATTCTGCACCGAACTCCACCATATCCTCGCTTCGTCTTGGAATGCTCCTGTGACGACGCGCACTCTGTGTTCTACGGGGCATGCCATACTATCAAACACTCCTATGGCTGACGATATCCATAGGAATGCCTCCTCAGCATCCAACTTCCCAAAGAAAGGTCGTCCGCCATTCTTCACGAATCTCTCATATTGCCACAATTCCAAACTCCTCACGTCTACAGATCTATTTGATCCCTCTGCTTGCTCATAACGAGGAATCTGTGATCCCGTACCAACTGGTACACTGTCACCTCCAACTGCTCCACTCTCCCCTACGGTTTGCCCGCTGCCTGCTATCGCAGGTCCACCGGCGTCCTGTCTCATCCTTGCCTGAAGTGGGGCAACCAGAGGAGCTGTTGCGGGGGTAGCTCCCTGTTGCAGCGGTGGAGGAGGAGGCGGCGGCGGAGGGCCCATGGGCGCTACTGGCTCTCCTTGCGCCTCTTCATCCACGGCTGGTCTCTTCTCTGCTCTAGCCACTGATAGAGCTATCTGTCTGAGCTCTCTCCTAAATTCCTCCTGATTCTGCTGCATTTGCATCTGAACCTCAACTAGCCTAGCTATTGCAGCATCCCTTTCCTGTCGACTACTCCCACTGCGGTGACTGTCGCGTCGACTGTCTCGGCGATGGCTCTCTGTGCGATGACTAGCTGATACCGGTACACTCGTCTCTGCTGGTGGCATGGTGGTCCTAGGTCGACTGGAAGCCGTGTCACTGTGACCATGGTCGGGACTATCCTGTCTGACTACTGGAGGCGATGGGGTCCTGATCTGCGTCCGACGGGTCTGTGTCACCATCCTGTTTGTAGTTCCTGCTCTAATCTACTCACCCTGTCACACCACTGTTAGGTAAGAAAATCTGTGAACAAAAACATAAAGACAGAAAAATACCAGTCGGTACAGCTCGGAGCAGCTTCGGCACACATGTAACCTGTAATGCATCTACCATCTTAATCAACCAAGGGTTAGCTCTGATACCATTATTGGTATCAGAGAACATATGCCAACAGTTGGGAAGAATCGACGTAGCGAT
>JAURVB010001855.1:0-74128 GCA_033002965.1 Piper betle | reverse complement strand
AGGGTGGGATTAGACAACATACAAACCCAAACCCCAGTAAAGACAAGATTGAATTATCAATAACGATTAAATAAGGTGTAGACACTGCACATTAAAAGTAATAATTGTTTGCAAGGCAACAACTAAATTTATTAGCAATCACAAATGTACTATTCAACTAATAGCATGCCGAGTAATATCATCTAAATCCTATAAACCTAACCATGTTCCACACCATGCATTATAATATCCCAAGTCATATATATATAATCAAATAATAAAGGAAAAATATCTTTCAATGAAGTTAATAGATAGTCTATCCACTGGAGCTCCCTCTATGCCCATCAAGGTTCTCATCTCAAGCTAGTTCATACCTGCAGAGGCAATTCTTGTTAGTGATAAAAACAGTAAGTCTATATAACCAAAATAAACAATTTAAACAACATAATAAATGCATATAGGTTTATGTCTAGCCCTTGTTCTAGGAAAGTGGGCTCTCTTCCAATGAATATTTTACTATCTATGACCAAAAATACTACCCTTTCCCGAAGGAGATAGTAGACCTATGTCCTCACCTAGACTTCGGTCTTAGAGTACGTACTAGACTATTCCTTATCCCTTGGACCTTGAGACCTTTTATCTCTTGTAGTGATGCTTACACTTCGGTGAAATGATCTTTACATCACAACCATATATTTTAATCAAGTAAATGAAATGCAACGTGACACATTTAACGTGAATGATGTGACTACACCCTTTACCCGACTAATCAACGATAACTAGTGTTCATTTAACTTCATAAACGTTATACATACCTTAATTCTTACATATTATCTACCCCTTGACTAGAACCCAGACAAACTTAAACAATACCAATCGATACACATTACTCACATATCTGCATATTGAATACAAAAATGATGATATGCCATGCATGCATACACATCAATGCTTTGAAAACAAGTACCTTCTCAACCTTGAGATTAAGTACTCAATCAAGACATATGTATCATATCAACCCACCAACATCATAACACAATCATAATTAAAGCATTACATATTATAACTACTTAATTAATAAATATTTAAAATAATCTGAACTTCAATCACAGAACACACAAGACTCAAGAACCATGTTTCAAGGTGCTCAGGCACTCTAAAAATTGTCAAAATTTTCAATTTACATATGCTAACCAAAGGCCTAGCACTCAAGCACCCAATTTCCTGGTGTTCAAACACACTAGCAGATTTTACACATCTCTTAAGAGAGAGTAGAGCGCTTGAGCGCCCAGTTTCTTGGTGCTCAGGCAACCTACCAATTTTTACATTTCCAATTTTTTCAGGAATTTCAAATTTTTTTCAAGCATTTATCAATCAAGTTTGATTCTTTTTCATACTAACAAGTTTATATAATGATTATAGACATACCAAAGATAGGTTTTCATCAAATTAACTATCTTTAACAAATTTACCATTAAAGCATAAATTTCAAGGAATTTACAACTAAAATTGTATAAATCATCTATCAAAGTTGATCTAACTTTAAAAAAATTATCTAATCATCATTCCTAGAATTATTTACTGATTAGAGCTTGCATAATTACACTCACACATCATGTAAATTCCAGATATTAAACGTATGCTTAGATAACATGGGAATTCTCCATACATTAAATAACAATTCATGCATAAGAACTCAAATCTTTCAAATTATTTGTCCAACAATCATTCTCCATCAAATACCATCATAAATCCATGGAAAACCTTATTATATGATCTCTATAAATTAAATCTCATCCACAATAATTATGATTCATGCATGTATGATATCCTAAACAATAAAAAATTATATGACCGATGAATAAACCATGAACTAATGATGAGAAAACAATGAATTAGCCATCAACAAGGAAGGAGGAGGAGACAAAGAATTACTGCACAAAAACCAACAAGAGGGAGAGACGCGACATAAGAGAGGGAGAGAGAGGGTCATCCTCTTTTTTTCCCTACAGATCCTTTAAGCCCTCACTAAAAGGGTAGACTCGGTCATTTTCTCGAAGAAAATTTATTTAACTTAAATTTAATTGACGAACACCAAACTTGAACCAAAAACTTCAAACTCAACCCATTAAATAATATTATGGTCCAACTATGTCCATTAAATTATAAAATTTATTAAATAATTTTTTAACCGGGTCTCAGGTCTCACACATGTAGCCTGTGTATCCTAGAAGTTTAAATGAGAGTTGTAATTATCAGTATGGGTACATGATAGATCGTGGCATCGTAGTGTTGCTTTACCAATCTGTTTTTGTTTGCTCTCTACTCTATTCTTTTTAGCTGGTCATGCTTGGTGTATAAAGATGTCTTTAGTGGGTAGAGTTCTAGTTGGATGAGATGATGGCACCAATACTTAATTATTTTAGGATCATCAGTGCAGTTAATGGGTTTGGGTTTTGTGTTTTTTTATTATTATTATACCTATGTATATAGGCCAGGGATTTGCTGTAGCAAGTGCTACAACAAACTCTTTAGAGCACTTGCATGATTGATTTAAATCTCCTTAATTATGAGTATATAAAAAATTAACTAATAATTAAGTTAATCTCTTTCAATTAAGGATATTTAAGCCAATCATATAAGATCTATAACAAGTTTGTTATGGCACTTGGTACAACAAATCCCTAGCCTACATGTGGTGACTTTTTATTGCCCTCCGTGGTAAGACGCATGTAGTTAATAGTTAATCAAATAAAGGTGGTCTACTATATGATCAGATAATTGAAATTATCTCATGCATGCTGTGTCACTTTTTGGTAGCGTTGTTTTTGGGCTAGTATTGTGATGATTTAAGTGCATGCTAGTAAAATGGTATGTATTAGTTAATTATTAATTAAACGACTTTAGTTGGAGTCAAATAATTTGAAGAGTATGATATATTTGTTGTTTTGTTTGTATCATATCCTCTTTGTAACGAAGTGATGCATGCTTCAGGCAATTGGTAATCAATTAACTAGGCTGGTTCTTGGAAGAGTAATGCTTCATGTTCATTGTTCGTTAAAATTTTCTATGTAGACAGTTATTTGTATTTTTGTGTGGCTTAGTACTAATAATATAAACCTTCGAGACTCTGGTTATTTTGGAAAGCGTATCCGTCATTAAACCACTACTTGTGCTTAAGCAATAAAATGATTAATTACAACGGATAACTTATTTAGTGTATAGTATAATTTTTTCTGCAACTAATTTAAATTAATTAATCATGCTCGTACGTAACTGATGAAGCTTACTTATTAAAAACAAAGTTTTATTATTCATATGCATTTATGTGTTTATTCCTATTAGCGGTAAATTAATTATTAACCTAATGAATCAGTTGAAGACCATGACAATTGGTTGTTTATTTTAAAGTATCCGTGTTGTTTATTGATTGATTCTCTTGGTCCGTCATTCCTCCGTTTTCTTATTGGAATAGACTTCTATTATTTTCAGTTTTTGTTATTTAATAATTAGTGAATTAATTATTAAATAATTAATTAACTTAATTGGTTCTTAATTTTCCATAAAAATAAGTGTATGTTTTTTATGTAAAGAATTATCTCATAATGCGACACATACTTCATGCATGTATTTAAATCTGAGCACATATATATTAACATTTCGCATTATTATATTTAGATTTGGTTTGTTCAAGCATATGGATTTTCTTCTTGAAGCAAGTTAAGTCGTTATAATTACTAAAAATATTATATATTCTTATTTGACAATCTTAATCAACCTGAGCCCATATTCAACCACTATGCACCCAGTGCAATCAGGGTCAAAGAATTAATTCAGTCTAATACGGGGCCGCATCCTTAAAATTTTTAAAAGATGAAATATTTACCCTTATGACAAAAGGGTGTAGTGAGGCAAAACAACTCACTATGCACTTGTGATACGGAGTGGATGAGCCGATAATAAATATCGGTAACTAGAGAGCAAATGGGCATATGCATGAGATTGTAGCTGGATGGGGTAACCCCTGCATAATTGGAGCTCGACATAACTTATAATCACTAAAATTCTTTATTAATAATCTTGTGAAATATATTGACTTGTTTCTTATAATTATATAACTTAGTGGTTTATCACTAACACGATTTTATGACCACAAGTGAGTAGCTTCAATTTGATGGTTGATGTCGTTAGTAGTTCCCTTATGCACCTAATTGGAAGAAAAGATAAATAAGATTGAACTTCTTATATAATTTATCTTTTTGTTATAATTGTGCCTATGTGAAATAGCTTGGAGGTTATGGAACTCTCTTTTATGAAGTTGATTTTATTATTGCATCATTTGCATGGACTATCTTAAATAACATGATTTATTTTCATGCTTAATAATTTTACTTACATACATAAATTTCATGTTTTAATTATTTTAATTTATTGTTCATTCAATTATAGCTTATGCATAAGTGTTTTCATATTGTTGTCATATCATGATGCATGTGCATGAACTTTTTGTCTGTCTTTGAAAAGTTTTTGGGTAACCCCCAGCTAGCTAAGGCAAGTGGTTTCAATGTTCCATGACTACTATCATGGCGGTGGTAGTGATCACCAGTGGTTTATTGACCACCACATTTCTCAAATTAGTTAAGATGCAATAATTCTCAGGAGGTACTTACAAACCAAAATTATGTGGAGTCAAAGCTATCCAAAAAAGACAAAAACACATAGATTCTTTTTCATGCATTTTATGCCTTGTTTATACCACACATGTTCAATATTGAACATAGTATTCATGTTATTCAGCTAAGTTAACTTACCAGGGCTTACATGTAAGTTACATGGGTAGTTAACTCAATAATTTTTCATGTTATGTGTTTATTATATTAATCTACTAGGGTCACATGAGTAATATTAATTAGTTAATCAAGTTTATCAATTATCAAGTAGTATACCATGTTTAGTAAATCAGTTATCATGTTATATGCACATATATATACATGTTATTTAGTTACTATATTATATTCATGTTCAGTTCAAATATGATCAAAATTTTACTCTCTTTTCTTCCTTGTTTAGTCGATTGCAAATTAGTCTTATTTTCTCTATTTACTTGTTTACTATATATGTGAGTAGAAGACTCAGTATTATTATCGATATTGAACAAACAAGTTGTGCAGGTATTTAGAGGCCGTGGAGAGACGAGATGAGAGAACTCAACTTATTAGGATTTATTTTTATTTGCGTATTAGTATGACAGTTTAGTGACCTCTTTGCTAAGTTGGTACTTGGATGATTTTTTTGTACATATGTAGTGGTTATATGATGATATAATGAAACAATTGGTGTATTTAGTTTATTTTCTACAACTTTTCTTCTTACTTCATTAAGTATTGTTAGTTAATTACGATCACATAATTAATGTATGATCTTGATTTATGAAGTATTATGTGTATAAATTGGGGACGTTAGAGTGCCTATTCTATATTTCTTGAATTCTACCTATTGGAGAAAGAAATGGTTGGAATCATAGTTCAATGAGGAAGTGAAGTTCAAGAACCATGTGAAGGCACCTCACTCGGTTGGCAGTTGTGTTTTGGCAAATTATAACTACAAACATCTTGCCACAAGCTGGTCACGTGAATGAAATCGGGAACTTTGGATTTTATGTGCTTTGGAACATTATCACTCACAAGAAGATCAACTTATTGGTGATCATTCCCAATCATTTGTTTAGATGTCAAAACTAAGGGAGAGCTTGTTTGCCCTATGCTAGACTTCTTACTGATTTTTTGAAGTGAAAGAACAAAGAAAGATTGTGTCATTCCCCACCGGTGAAAGTGATAAACTATAACATGATCTTCAACAAGCTTGTAACTAGGAAGAACAAGAGGGCAAGGACTTCACGGACTTCTCAATTCCAATATCAAGATAAAGATGATGATTATGCTTACACTAGTGATCTTGAAATCTAGGACGAACATATATGGAAGACATCCCGGTGAAAAAAGAAAGCAATGAAGAAGAAATGCTTACACCACCATGTGCAACTCATTCTACCACATCTACTTTAGAGGAATTTCTAATGTATCAATTTAAAATGATGAACACTTGATTTGATGCTATGAAAGAAAATATTATGCAGTGTGGATCAAGATTAAGTAATATAGAGACGTGTATTTCAATTTCAATGGAATCAAGAACAATTTATTAGGGATAAGAATCCTAATTTTGATTTCTATCTTGATCTATATAGGTTCTACTACCCCCTAGATGACACTAAGGAGGTGAAGACCCACATAAGGAAAGAGCCACCCTCATGATAATGAGTAAGTATTATCTTTATTATTCCTCCAAGGTTGTTAGTGAGCCTTATGAATGGGAAATCAAGAACAAGAGGATCTTCAACAAGGTTGTTAGTGGGAGTAAGCCTTATGAATGGGGCATATTTGTTGTTAGTCATCTCATAAAATTTGATGTAATGGTTTGAAATTAGGATCGTAAACTCTTCTTGGTCTAATAAGCATGAAGTATTGCATTACATTGCATGATATTTCATACTCATTGCATAGTCTTCCTATTTCACACACTTGGCTACTGACATTCTCCAAGTTGTGTTGAGAATATTTTAATGAGCTTGGAGCTAAGAGCTTGAAGATTATCAGGGGATTGAGGTGTATGGAGGCATTGCAAAGCTTCATGAGGATTAGCAAATATTCCTATATTTTCAAATCCATGTTGATTGATGAATGGATGGATGAAGGATAGAGGTGTTGTTATCATCAAAAAGGGCGAGATTGTTAGTTCATAATTTTTGATGATGAAATACATAATCAATGAACAAAAGTTTGGACAAGTATCAAGGCTTAAAGACTTAAGTGTTTGGAGAACTTTAGCTCAATATTGAGTTTGAAAGATTGATCGATAGATCGATAGGCTACAATTACAAGAAAAATAAAAGAAAATATTTTTTAATAGATTGATCAGCAAACAACAAATAAAGTGTTTAAAGGATTTCAGCAGTGCATTCGGCAACCAAAGGATTGATCAGATTGAGATAGTGATTTGGTGATTCTTTCTCAAGGACTTCAACAAAAGCTTCGAAAAATCGATCAATTATCAGATTGAAGGAATATAAACAATCGGCAATATCTTCGGTAGCCAAATGAAATGTGCAAATAAAATGTGACCGTTGGCCTAGCTCAAAGTGAAGTTAAATCTCAATCTTTTTAATATTGTGGCTAGGAGAGGATGCTCTTGGCTATAAATACAGGACTTAGGCAAGAAGAATAAGGAATAGCAAAAAAGGAAAGTGCATGAGAGTTGATTGACGGCTTGTCATTGAAGATTAAAGATTGCATAGTGCAAGATCAAAGCTTTGAGGAACAAGGCAAATTATGCTAGTTTGTGAACGATCAGTAATCAAATGTGAAGCCACTTTGCGTATATGTTGTGATATTTTGATAATTGAGAGGAAAATTTTGTAAACTCCAAGGTTGTTTGAAGTAAGTGTGTGCTTTCACAGAGCGGTTGAGATGAGGTTGAGTTTCTAGCTTCGATGGTGTTACTCTAAGGTGTTAGAGTGTGTTGCTAGTTGTCAAGGCTTGGTAGAGAGCTTGTGAAGGGCTAGTTTTGTTGGTGGAGAGCTAGTAGAAGTAAAAATGTTATTTATAGGTGTACAAGTATTTGTCGGAGTGAAGATAGAAGACCCACCCATCCAAATGAATTTGTGGGATAGAAGAAAGGAGTAATAGTTTTGAACCTCTTTAAAAATCCTTTTGTGCCTTTGTATTTGGTTTCTACTATCTATTCTTTGCTTATTTACTTTAGCTATTGTTTTAAGTATTCTAAGTGTTTGATTATTTATCTGACACAAAGCACTTAAGTTTGAAATTTTTTTAATAATTTGTGTGAATTATTCAATCCAAATTCGTTCATTTGTATGATTTGATATTATTCACCAACAGTTGTGAAGGTTTTTGAATCAAAATTGGCATTTTACATAATGCATATTACATATTTGTTTAAATTCTGGATTGATTAAATTATTCATTATTATTGATTTATTCATAGTCCTAGGATACGTGGCGAATTAATTTGTTTGTTTGAGTGTTATGATCTTATTAATCAATACCCATGCTAGGACCTTACAAATTTTGCATCCTAGGAGCAAGATGATGATAGTAAAACATAATCTTTTACATTTGTACAAAAGAGAGCTTAAGGAAAGTTGAAAAATTGAAGCTAACTTTGAATGATATACTATGTATGACATTTAATGGAAGAGAACGGAATATCAAATACCACAAAAGAAGACTATTGCCCTTTCATTATGTTTGATGATGATGAATACAACAATTGTGTTGAAAAACAAATTTGTTGAAAATTCTAGAAGGCAAAATGTAACTTTAAAGTCTGAACTCGACATCTACTTGGAAGGCCCAATTTTATAGTTGCAAAGGAGGTCAAATTTGACATTCTAGACTATTGGAAAAAGAATGCAAATAAATATAAAACTCTTTGAGCTATGGTGAAGGATGTCATATCCATTTGAATGGATTCAATTACTTTTGAATATGCATTTAGCACAAATGAAAGATTGATAAGTGATCATAAAAATAATTTGAAATTAGAAACTATTGAGGCAGTTATATGCTCATGAGATTGGCTTTGATCTATGTACAATACAAATTCAAAATACCTAGCTTAAAATGACTTATGTGTTGCTTTTATACTATTTTTAATGACATGAGCAAAGTACAAACTGATAGGTTTAAGTCATTTTTTTATGGGTCTAAATTATTTCTCTAAAATAGTTAACTAAAGTTGAAGATCTACGAGCTCATCGTAGTAGGTATTGAACGTGGTACTAACCATTTTGGGGTATCTTACAATGCACATGACTTAGGTGAAAACATTTAGGAAGAAGGGGAAAAAAGATTTTATACTTCCAATCTACATTATTAAAATGATAGCATTTATGATACAACTTAGTGATTGTGATATAATGTTTCTACCATTGAAATGTTTAATGCAAGTGGAACTCAACTAAAAGAGCAAGAAATAAATGAACTAGAACTTGCAAATAGTTGGTATAATCACTTGAACATCATAACAAAATTTTTGTAAAAAAATTAAATGTCAAATACAATTAAACCATGAAACTTATTTTAAATATCTCATAGTAGCTAAGAAAAAGAAGAGATGACTTACAAATCGATAATCATCTACTACAGCAGAGCATCACATATCAAAAGTGCACAAAAAAATGTGGAAATAGAACTGATAAATAAATTAATTAGCTATTTATAAACCACAAAGGAAAATGCCCTAAAGTGGAAGGCTTCCCACAGTGACCGACAACGGATGAGGTTTGGCCAAATATTGTGGTAATTAGGGCTCCCAACTATGGAGAGCCACAGGCATGGAGTTAAGGAACGTCAGACTTTCAATCGCCCGCATGGATCAAACAATTGATGCCTTGGGTCGCATGATCACCAGCAAAGATTGAGAGGCTCACTTCCACTAGCTAAGGTTTAGAGGATCAGGGTTTGATCAAGAATGGAGGAGATCAATGTTAGGGATACTTTTTTGGCCATGGGTTTGATTGCATCCATTTGGTAGGCTGATAATGGCTTGATCATTTCCAGTTAGATCGGAGTTTGACTAGAATTTGGTAATGGTTGACTCTTAAGCCAAACGGTCAAAACTCACCTCAACACGATAAACTCAAAATTTGATTTGATTACTGAAAGAGGTGAGTTCAAGGTGAAACCCGACTCGGCTCGTGCTAACTCCTACAAGCGTAAACACATCGGCGCGCATAGCGGCTACTGCCAACTAATAGATGGAAAACTCCATCCTTTCTCATCACTTAAGGGTGCTAAATGACTTTTATAACTTATAGTTTTAGCTGTTCTTTTTGGTTTCTGAGGTGAAGCATATGCAAGCAAAAATGAGTTAATTAAGAAGATTATTATATATTTATTAGGTAAGATGTCACGTCATGTGCGATTTATATTATAGATAAATTTTAATTTTATAGATATAACTATTAGTGAATAATGAGATAGACTATATAATAATCTAATATCTTAGTTATAAATGTTAATAGACTCTGATTTTAAAAATATATCTAATTTAATGAGAAAATAAATTATAATAATTTAAATTATTATTATTTATTTTTTAAAATTTTAATTAGTTAATTTCATACTCACAATGAGAAGCTAATATTGAATTCCTCTTTATTAATAAGAGTTAACGAAGGCAACATTTAATACATTAATTTTTTCCTTTATTTTTTAGAGCACATCCACTTAATTACTAGCTAGGATAGAACCATGACACGCATAGGAACAATAATAATTCAGCCTACGCTTCATTGAAAATACAATAACCGATAGGCCCAACACCCGGGGCAATCAAAACTCCTAGATGAAGCTTAAAATTTACACATAATTTTATGGGAAGCTTATTCAACATGGTCAGTTATTAAATATGGTAATGATTGATTCTATGACATTGATGTCTTTCTATTCTAATGATTCAAATTAATTCTCAAATTTAGCATCATACAATGTTGTGTTATAAATAAAATTTATCAATTACTGGCCAGAATTGATGTGGTACCGGCTCTTATATTGACAATTATATACGACGATAACGATTAACTAATAAAAGGGAAAACAAAAAATTGCACCTCGATAAAAGTAATACATTCATCTAATTAAAATAAAATAAAACATATAATTTCTCATTGTTTAAATCAAATTTATCTCTAGAATCAGTCTAATAATTTATATAAAACCCGCGACTCGAGTCAAGGTTTTATAGTCGTTAGACTAATCGGTTCGACCGCGGTCCGAGTCATTTCAATTTTTAAAACATGTGCGTAGGGCCAAGGCCGATTGTGTATACCTAAGTATTTAATGATAGCATCAAATATACATCAGTAGACTGGGTTATCAGTAGATATGAGAGTATACAGTTAATGGTTTTGTTTTTTATTTTGTGACCGTAGAATTATTTTAGGCCGAATAACGCATTAGGATGCGTTAGATCTTATTTGGGTGGGTTATTAGTTATAGAACATGTCGTTTGGATGTTGCAGTATTTGTTTTATTTTATGGGATTTTTCCTAATTTTTTTGGATTTTTTAAGGATTTATTACGAGTTAGTTATTATTTTTTATTCGAGTTGGAGTCGAGTCAACTATTATTTATGATATTGCCATCGACCTATATTTTTTCATCCTACACTTCTCTCCTCCAAACCCTTGGACTCGACGCTGCCCTCTATGCCCGTTGTTGCCGCCTCCGTGGACGTCGCCACCGCCGTTATGGGGGTGATTGACGCCGCCCGGCCTCGCCATGCTGTTGCCATGTCACCCCAACCACCCTTGGCCACCGGCCAGCCATTGCGACCCTGTAATCACCCCACGATTGAGCTGCTGCTCCATACGCGATTCCGCCACCATCCCCTCAACCTCCCCAACATTCTCCCCTTCCTAGAGCCACCACCGAGGCCGGTCGTGGTCCCGATTGGAGCGACCGACCACCCCAGCCAAACTCGACGTCGCTGCCAAAGGTCATCGCCGCGGTCGGCCGCCCCTGCCATCATGACCATTGAGTTGAGCTCACCGAGCTGGTGCTGACCTTTACCCCCTATTGCCGCACCGGAACAGTCTCCAAAAACTGCCGAAAAACTGGATTCGCAGGAATCTACCGGATCTTTCGCCAAGCTCATCCAGTCAAACCCGATCAAACTTTGGATGCCTCAGGGTGCCAAATTCGAGCCTCAAACTGCATGACGAAGACCTAGCCATCGCCAACTGATGACGATGTGCGAGGTATAATTTGTTTTAAATTAATTATTTAAAAGTAATGATTGTTAGTACAACATGCTAGGACGCTAGGATTGAATCATTGATGTATTGGATATTTTTTATGTTAATAGAAAAATATGAATATGTGTGATTGCGTGATATTAAAATAAATGCTAAAGAATTAATTAGGTAGACTAAATAAATACTGTAATCTAATGCAACGTAGAGTAGGAAAACTTATACTGATTATTATTGATGTGTATTGATTGATGCATGGTTGATGTCAGTATGCTGTAGGATGTGTGTATGCATCATGAGCGGGCGTTAGTATTTAGTTTGATGTGTAGGTACGGAGTAGGAGCTTGCCGCCTAAGCACGTGGACACGCTTGAAGCTTCTACCAGGTTCATAAGGACACACTTCTTAGGTTTTATAGCTCCATTTTATCGATGATTTGATTTCTAGATTGTCGGACGTGTCAGGTGGATGATTTATCGGATCCCACCAAACACGGGTCACATAGTCGATTATTTCTTGGAATTAATAACCCTCAAGGATAAGATCCCTCAAGTTTGTTTTTGAAAATAAAATCCACCACAAGTTGGCTTTGGGCCAATTATAATAAATTCTGTCCAAGCCTTATAAATAATTTTTATCGAGTTTTCAGTCAGAAAAGAGAAGGTGGATCGACTCTCGCTTACCACGAGCAAGTGCACGTGCCAATCAAAGCGGCCTCTAGAGTAGTGAGGGGACTGCTCCATTCCCGAGGGATCTTGATAAGTCCACATTTGAGTACCTCACACCTAAAGGACGTGTAGGCTTACAGGTACTATTAAATACACCGTGTGTCCAGACTTATGGTTCAAAGAGTACTAAAGGCGCACGCCTAAGAGTACTCGGCCAACGTGCTTAAGGCTAGAAGAAATATTGAGGTTCAAAGAGGGCTTAGGACACATGTTTCCTGAGAGTGGGATTAGAAAAGTATTGCCAAGAGTGGCATAGTACCAATTAGATCGGGACGATGCTGAGTCAGCTGCTCAATGGCTCCTCTGTAGTTGCCCTCATGAGAGTTCTGAGGAAGATATATATATAATTGTTTGGTTTCCATGAGAGTTAGCTCTCATGTTTTAGTTTGATATTAGTTATTTCCAGACCAGTGACAATCCTTATATATGTAGGTGAGGAATATGAATGGAGTAGCGATTGAATTGCACACACATACCTGGCGCCACATCGACTTTTGCGTAAGATGAGATGTAGTTTAAATGATGCTTGTGGACATACATGTTTGTGTATATGCGAATGTGTTTGTGAGGCTTGTATGCCCTGAAAAAAATGTTTGGACTTGTTTAGAAATGTTCTGGAAATGTTTTGGGAAACATTCTAAATGTTCAAGAATGATTTACTATGCTAAGATTAAAATGAACTAATTGTGATGAACATGATTTGCAGGTGGGGCAAGACCCTAATTGCGACATGTGTTGATGTTTTGAATCTTATTATGGTGAAATCTATTGTTTTTATATATACTATATTATGCCTTGTTTTAACATGTTCATCCCCTTATTGCACTTTTAGGGTAGATTTTGTCTATTTTATTCCAGAATTTTGCACGAATTTTGTTTGCTATTTTAATTATTTTTGGTGTAACCATCATCATGACATCATGTAGCATTCTGCTAGGGTTTTTACACCTCATTCATACATTGTTTGTGCATTAGTGGTGTACTCCATCTTAAGACGTCGAGAGGGTTATATCGTAACCAATTAGGTTTTTGGGGTCAACCAAATTAATTGGTTTACGAGTAGTTCGATCAATTGTAATGGTTCCAATCCGGGTTGAGAGTGAACTGGATTGGGGTGTTACAAGATTTACATCAGAGCCAACTCTTGATCGATTAAGATGGAAGATGTCATTACAGGTCTTGTGAGTGCGAAGTTGCTTTGAGTCAAACTGGCAGGGATGTTTTTTTGATTTAATTGTTTCAGTTTACAGATTTCTCACCATGTAGTTGAATGACAGTATGCACAGGATTTGATTAGTGAGTGTCACTCGCCATGGTGAGTCCAACTCACAGGACTCATATCAGGGATCTATCTCCTTCTCCTCCCAGGTGTACTAGTCCTAGTCGTGTGCCCAGTGAGAAAGCATTTAGTAGGCCGAGAGCCCAACCACCATCAGGATAACCCAACATGCATGTTTTGACCAGCCGCCGCCATAGTGCTCGTAGTCGCCAGACTGAAAGAGATGCGACCATTGCCCAATTGGTAGAAGCACAGAGGCAGATACAAGAAAGCCAGGAAAAGTTTAGGAGAGAGCTCCATCAAATAGCCCTCTCCATAGCCAGAGCTAAGTAGAGGCCGATAGGGGATGACGAAGTATGAGGAGAGGCCACTTCTCTCATGGGTTATCCACCGCCACCTCCTCCTCCATCGATGCATCAGGGGACCATTCCTACAGCTCCCCTGATCGCTCCTCTTTAGACCAGAATAGGTATTCATGGTAGTGGACCCGCTGGAGTCAGTAGTGGACAAACAATAAGGGGTAGTACACTGGCATTGGCAGTATCACCATTACAACAGTTTGAGGTAGGCGAGGGTTCAAACAGATCAGCAGATGTAAAGGATGATAAGTTCTGACAGTATGAGCGTTTTGTGAAAACTAGAAAACGTTCTTTCTTAGGGAAGCTAGATGCAGAAGAGTCTTTCCTATGGATTTCATCATCGATTGGCCTGTTTAAGAGTATGGCATCTCTGATGGAACATCATGTCAGGATTATCACAGACACTATTGGAAAAATCGGCCGATTTCACTTAGAATCAACTGATTTAAATCGGATCGGGTAGAGTCCAATTCAAATTTGGGGTGGAATCGATTTTTGAATAGGTTTTGGGTAAGTTACTATAATACCCTTAGTTTTATATTATATAAATTATTTATATATGGGCAAAATAGGAATTTAAAGTTTATGATGACAGAAATACCCCTTTCTCTCCCTCTGCCGCCCCTTCCCTCTAACAAGGTGGGCGGCGGAGGGGCGGGCGGGGTGGGCGGGGCTGCGGGAGGCGGGGCCAGCGGGGGGACGGATAGAGGCTGACTGAACTAAGGTGGCAGGACGGGACCGACGGTGGGAGTCCGGACGGGGTGGGGCTGGCAGGGGAGTCTGGGCGGGGCGGGGCCGATGAGGGGAGTCCGAGTGGGGTGGGGCTGGCGGGGGAGTCTAGGCGGGGCGGGGCCAATGGGGGGAGTTTGGGCGTGGCGGGGTTGGCAGGGGAGGCAGGGCGGGGACAACGAGGGTGAAGAGCGGGAGTGGCATTCTCGTAATTAAAAATTAACTTGATTTTGACTTGAGTAAAAAATAATAATTAATTAAAAATAATTTTTAAAAAATCCAAAAAATATCATAAAATATAATACATACAATAATATCAAAATGACATCAATATCTAATTTTTATATATTTATGTTATGAGTTGTCAAATTATTATATATGACCAATTTAGACAGATCCAGACCAATTCAACTAAACCGATTCCTGTCCGTTTTAAACCAATTCCGATTCCGATTCTGACTCCCTCGCAAACCAATTCCAATTCCGATTCCGATTTTTTTAACCATGATCACAGGAGCACTCCAAGATGGGTGAGAATCTGGTTAGATTCAGTCAAGGACTCCACATTTGCAGGCAAGCAACCTTAGGATGTTACCTAGGAAGAATTTAGAGCTGAGTTTGAGAGTAAGTATTTCCCCTTGAATGTTAAAAAGAGAAAAGAGAGGGAATTTCAGACACTCAAACAGTGACCCATAACTGTATCACAATATGAGGCCAGATCCAATGCCCTAGAGAGGTTTACTCTAGACTTAGCACCAATTGAGCAACGGAGGATTGAACATTTTTATGAGGTTTGCACTATGAAATTCGTGTAGCACTAGTTGACAGAACATTTGCTACCGTTGGTGATGTGGTTTGAGCCGCGTGTGAGACAAAACGAGTCTTGGCTACTCGACCTCGCCGAGACCAGGATCAGAGACAACTGCATGCTCATCCGTACCAACCTAGTCATGGGGCACAATAGAGGCGCCAAACAAATGCTCCGGTCACAATGAGAGCGATGGATGGACAGGTTCAGGAAGGTGGTTACCAAGCATGCCAAACTTGTGGATGCAACCATAGAGGTATATGTAGAGCTAGTACTTATGCATGTTTTAAATGTGACCAGCCAGGACACCAAGCTACAACTTATCCAACGGCTCAGCACCAATAGCATGCCCTTCCAGAACCAACACAACAATTAGCTCTCCCAGCATCCCCACAATAGCAGCAACAGAGAGGCCACCAGGGCCAAGGTCAAGGACAAGGAGGCAGATGTCACAATCCACTGAGGAAGCAACAGAGGGGCCAAGGTCAGAGAGGTATGATGGCTACAGTGGTAGGATAGGCCAGGCAATAGACGGGTAGACAGGAAGCACCGACAGCTCAGAGATCGACGGGCCGAGCATATGTGGCACCACTAGCATTGCTCGCCGCTCTAGCTCAGCAGCAACAACAACAGCCAATGAGGATGTATGCAGCAACAGTTGAGGAGGCATTAGCAGACATAACTATCATGACGGGTACACTTACTATTGGTTCAGTACCTGCATGAGTTTTATTTGATACTGGCTGCACACACTCTTTTATATCATACACACACACGATAGGATTGGAGGTCATATAGAGATCTTAGGACATTCATTATTAGTGTCTAACTACTGCCGGTGGAGTTGTAACTACTGGCGAGTGTGTACGTAGTGTCCCTGTTGAGATTCAACAACGACAATTAGTTGGAGACTTGATACTATTTGGGATGATAGAGTTCGATGTGATCTTTGGCATGGATTGGATGTCCAAGCAAGGAGCCCTGATAGATTGCTAGAAGATGACGGTGACTTTTCAAAGCAAAAGGTGCCTCTTCTTTTTCCAGGGTCAAGGCAGAAACAGAGAGAACAGTTGGATCTCCTATCAGATTGTAGTGAGGCAGTTGGATAGGGGTTGTGAGTTGTTGATGGCCACTTTGGTATTGGCTGAGCAAAATGGTTCAGGGGACGCAATGACTTTGTAGTCTACACAGATGCCTTAAGAATTGGCCTTTGTTGTGTTTTGATGCAGAGAGATAAGGTTATCGCATATGCATCTCGTCAGCTAAAGGTGCATTAGCGTAACTACCCTACTCATGATCTAGAACTTGCAGGAGTGGTTTTCGCCCTCAGAATATGGAGACATGACCTTTATGGGACTTCCTTTCGACTTTTGACTGATCACAAAAGTCTGATGTATATCTTCACACAAAAGGATCTGAACAGCCTACAGAGAAGATGGTTGGAGTTGTTGTCTGATTATGAGATCGATATCTCATATCATGAGGGAAAGGCAAATGTAGTAGTAGAGGCCTTGAGTAGGAGGCCAGTTCGAGACTCAGTGGGGATGGCAGTAGTTTCAGTGACTCCAATTGATACACGCCAGAGGTAGTTAGTTGGAATGATTGTCAAACTCTATATTCAGTCGAGTATCTTTGAGTAGGTTAGAGCTGCACAAAATGAGGATAAGCAGTTGGCTTAGTGGTTAGCATAAGGAATTCACAGAGATTTGGTCAGGGATGCAGATGGACTAGTCAGATTGAGAGGACATCTTTTCGTTTCGGACATCATTGAGTATCCCAGACTTCGAGGACTATTCTTCAAGATGCCCACACCTCGAGGTGCACAGTGCATTCGGGTGGAGTGAAGATGTATCACGATGTTCAGTGATCCTATTTGTGGCTTGGACTGAAGAGAGAGGTTTTTGACACTGTGGCCAGGTGTTTGGCCTGTCAACTAGGTGAAGGCTGAATACGTGCACCCCAATGGGACCTTACAACCATTGAAGACCCCATGAGTAGAAGTGGGAGAGTATAGCTTACGATTTTGTGGTCGGTCTGCCTAAGAATCATAGCAGAGAGACATAGTATGGGCAATAGTGGATCGACTAACGAAGTCTGCACATTTTATCCCTATTAGCATGGATTACCCATTATCCACTTTGGTGACCTTGTATAGGAATGAGATAGTACGACTACATGGAGTTCCGTTGGAAATTATCTCAGATAGAGACCCACGATTTACATCCCATTTCTGGAGAGCTTTTAGGAAGCCATGGGCATAGAGTCAAAGTTCAGCACCGCCTTCCACCCCTAGACAGATGGGTAGTCTGAAAGAACTATTCAGATTCTTGAATATTATCTTAGGGCTTGTATGCTAGATTTTAGAGGCAATTGGGCAGAGCATTTGCCTTTGGTGGAATTCACGTACAACAATAATTACCAGGCTAGCATTGGGATGGCACCATTTGAGGCACTATATGTTAGGCCGTGCAGATTCCCAGTGTGTTGGGTAGAGAGTAGTGAGCTGATGATAGTTGGACCAGAGCTGATTCAACAGACACAGGATGAAGTTATGCGGATCAAAGAGAGGATGAGGTCAACTCAGGACTGACAGAGAAGTTACGCTGATCAATGCTGACATGAGGTTCACTTCATGGTTGGAGAACATGTCCTTCTAAAGGTTTCACCAACTGAAGGAAGCGTAGCCCGCGGTACATAGGGCCATTCAATGTTCTAGAATGTGTAGGCCAGAGTGGCCTATCGCCTTACACTATTGCCTCACCTATCAGCCGTACACCCAGTGTTCCATGTGTCCTTATTGAAGAAATACCACCCAGATAACTCCCACGTTATCAGTTTCCAAGATATAGAGCTTCATCCTGGCTTGACGTATCCAGAGGATGCAACGAGGATTGTTGATCGTCAAGTCAAGACCCTCAGACGTAAGTAGGTTCCCTTAGTACGAGTGTAGTAGAATTGACAAGGAGTTGAAGAATCTACATGGAAGGGTGAGGACGAGATTAGGAGGAGGTATCCTGAGTTGTTCGAGCACCCAGTTTCTGGACTAAGTACTCCAGCTTCCAACCTCGATTACAATTTGCAGAATTATGTTTGACGCCTCCTTGATTTCAAATTTTGGAGACGAAATTTTTTATAAGGATGGAAGGTTGTAAAACCCGCAACTCGAATAGGGTTTTCTAGTAGTTAGCTGGTCGGTTCGATCGTGGTCCAAGTCGGTTCAGCTTTCAGAACACAAGCGCAGGGCCGAGGCCGACCATGTGCACATTCTATGAGGGTTCATGTATACCCAAGTATTTAATGATAGCATCAAATACACATCAACGGACTGAGTTATCAGTAGATATGAGAGTATATAGTTGATGGTTATGTTTTTTTTCCATTTTGTGACTGTAGAATTATTTTGCACCAAATAATGCATTAAGACGCATTAAATCATATTTGAGTTGGTTATTAGTTATAGAGCATGTCATTTAGATGTCATGGTGTTTGTTTTATTTTATGAATTTTTTCCCGATTTTTCTGATTTTTTTAGGATTTATTACGAGTTAGTTATTATTTTTGACACGAGTTAGAGTCGAGTCAACTATTATTTACAATATTTCCATCGACCTATTTTTTTCTTCCCGTCACATTTCTCCCGCAAACCTTCACCCCCGATGCCGCCCCCCATGTGTGTCGCCGCCGCCTCCATGGACGTCGCCTTGCCGCCGATTGACACAAGCCCCGCAGTGCCGTTGCCGTGTCACCCTGACTACCCTTGTCCACCGTCCAGCCATCACAATGCCAGAATTGCCCCACGATTGTACCGCCACTCTCGACACGATTCCGCTGCCGTCCGTGTTGCTCCGCAGCCGCCGTGACACCGACGCCCCTCCCCTCAATCTCCCCAATATTTCTCCCCTACCTAGCACCACCATCGAGGCCGGCCACGAGCCCAATCAAAGCAACCGACCGCCCCCGCCGAACTTGATGCCACCGCCAGCGGTCATCACTCCACCGCCGTGGCGGCCCTTACCATCACCACCATTGGGTTGAGCTTGCCGAGGCGGTGTTGACCCTTACCCACTATTGCCCTGTTGGAATAGTTGTCAGAAAAGCACCAGAAATTGCCAAAAAATTGCCAGAAAATGCCGAAAACCCAGTCAAAAAATCGGATTCACTGGAATTTGCTGGATCTTCTACCAAGCTCATCCAGTCGAACCAACCAAACTTTAGACGCCTCAGGGTGCCGAATTCGAGCCTCAAACCGCACGACAAAGCCCTAGCCATCCCTGACTGCTGACAATGTGCGAGGTATAATTTGTTTTAAATTAATTATTTAAAAGTAATGATTATTAGTACAGCATGCTAGGGTGCTAGGATTGAATGATGTGTTAGATATTTTTTATGTTCATAAAAAATATGAATGTGTGATTGTGTAATATTAAAACGAATGCTAAGGAATGAATTAGGTAGACTAAATAAGTATTGTAATCTAATGCAACGTAGAGTAGGAAAACTTATATTGATTATTATTGATGTGTGTTAATTGATGCATAGTTGATGTGAGTATGCTATCAGATGTGTGTATGCATCATGAACGGGCATTAGTATTTAATTTTATGTATAGGTACGGAGTAAAAGCTTGCCGCCTAGGTGCGTGGACATATTTGAAGCTTCTACCAGGTCCGTTAGGACACGCTTCTTAGATTTTATTCCTCCATCCTATTGGTGATTTGATTTCTAGATCGTTGGACCTGTCAGGTGGATGATTTATCGGACCCCACCTATCACGAGTCATTTAGTCGATTATTTTTGGAATTAATAATCCTCGAGGATGAGATCCCTTGAGTTTATTTTTAAAAGTAAAATCCACCTCAAGTTGCCTTTGGGCCAATTATAATAAATTCCATCCCAGCCATATAAATAATTATTATTAAGTTTTCAATGAGACAAGAGAAGGTGAATCGACTTGCACGTACTATGAGCGAGTGCACGTACCAGTCAAAGCGGGCTCTAGAGTAGTGAGCGGACTGCTCCATTCTCGAGGGATCCTGATAACTCCATGTCTGAGTGCCTCACACCCGGAGGACATGGAGGCTTATGGGTACTATTAAGTACAGCATGTGTCCGGACTTACGGTTAAAAGAGTACTGAAAGTGCACGCCTAAGAGTACTCGGCCAACATGCTCAAGGCCAGGAGAAATATTGAGGTTCGGAGAGGGCTTAGACACAGGTTTCCTGAGACTGGGATTAGAAAAGCATTGCCGAAAGTGGCACAGTACCAGTTAGATTGGGGCGATGTTGAATCAGCTGCTTAATGGCTCCTATGTAGTTGCCCTTATGAGAGTTCTGAGGAAGATATATAATTGTTTGTTTTCCATGAGAGTTATCTCTCATATTTAATTTAATATTAATTATTTCTGGACCAGTGACAATCGTTGCTAACATTTTCTTATTATATATGTAGGTGAGGAATGTGAATGGAACATGTTGGCCTTGACAAAAGAGTAGTGATTGCATTGCACACACATAACTGGAGTCGCATCGACTTTTGCGTAAGATGTCATGTGGTTTGAATGATGCTTTGGATATACATGTTTGTGTATATGTGAATGTGTTTGTGAGGCTCGTATGCCCTGAAAAAAATGTTTGGACTTGTTTTAGAATGTTCTGGAAATATTTTGGGAAACGTTCTAAATGTTTAGAAATGATTTACTATGCTAAGATGAAAATGAACTAAATGTGATGAGTATGATTTGTAGGTGGGGCAAGACCCAAATTGCGACGTGTGTTGATGTTTTGAATCTTATTGTCGTGAAAACTATTGTTTTTATATATACTATATTGTGCCTTGTTTTAACATGTCGTCCTCTTATTGCACTTTTAGGGTAGATTTTATCCATTTTATTCCAGTATTTTATGTGAATTTTGTTTATTATTTTAATTATTTTTTGTGTAACCATTATCATGACATCATGTAGCATCCTACTAGGGTTTTACATCTCATTAATACATTTTTTGCTCATTAGCGGCATACTCTATCTTAAAACATCGAGAGGGTTATATTATAATCATTTAGGTTTTTAGGTTAACAAAATTAATCGGTTTACGAGTAATTTGATATATTGTAATGGTTCTAGTCTGGGTTGAGAGTGAACCGGAATGGGTGTTACAATCTCATTTAATTTTAAGTTAATTTATAAAAATCAAAAGTATTTCTAGCAAGGATTGCACAATAAATAATAAAAAAAGGAAACAAAAATTTCATCACAATGGAATGTAAAAAAATCCATTCAAAATAATTTTAAAAAATTATTATTATAATACATCCTTGGTTATTTCCCCTAGAATCAATATTTAATCTCATTCAATTTCAAATTTAAATATATAATACAATTAAAGTACATTTCAAACATGTCACCGTATATTAATAAAAGTGGAGTAAAAAATCGTGTGCCATAAAGGTAAATAGATTCAAACAATCAAAATCTTTAAAAAAGTACAATAATAAATTATGAGACTCAGTCTCCTCAATTATTAGAATCTTCAAAATCAGTCTATCTCTGAGATGTTAGGTATACAAATATATCTATAAAACTAAAATATATTTCTAGCGTAGGTTGTGCATATGTACATTTTACTTATCTAGTGATGCGTGATCTCAAATTATAAATTACGTCATATCAACGGAGGACGTAAAATGTCAATTTTTGTGAGAATATACATCAATCTACAGCACAATCAATGAAAAAAAGGAATAGGAAACAGATAATCTAATGTGAAATATACATCACTATATAATATTATGAATACATATAAAAATTACTAAAAATAAAAGAAAAATAAATTCGAAATGACTCAATCCCCACAATACATATAAAAACTAAACTCAACGCGATGTAATCTCAAACTATGTGGCCTCTACAATGTCTACATGAATATCGCCAGAGAAGCAGGCAAGACCGTGGAAGAGAACAAACTCCCATGCAGCATCACATGATGAGCTGCAAAATATGAATTACCATTAAACAAACAAATAAAAGTTAATATACCATAGGAAAATTTTTAATTCAAAGACAAGATAAGTTATATAACTAAACACAATTAACAACAGATGAATTCTACCTCCATTGTTGGATCCACTACTGTCTGGTAAACTTGGTCTTGAAGAGTTACTAGTTTGATTTGATAATGCGACACCTATTTGTCTGCAGTCGCCTTCAAGAGCACCTGCCATGTTCATATGAAAAAAAAACCATCAAACCAAATCACATAATTTACGGCTTTAGACATCCGATGTTTGTGCTTGGTTGGTTCCAACGCAGATCAAAGGAGAAGGGTAACGTTGAGAAGGTCATCTGAAAATTTAAACTAAGTTTTCTTAATCACATAGATCTTAATTTAGGATATAAATCTCAAATGCCTTAATAGGTGTCGGGTAAAATAAAGAAGAAGAAAGTCATAAAGGAAGAGTTCTTACATTCGGTAAAACAAGGGAAGGTTGAGATATTGAAAAGATTGGAGTAGCCCTGTTTGCATTCACAATCGTGATTGAAACGGCCAGTCTTCTTGCAAGATCCTTCCCCACAAAATGCCCAATCACAAGCTTTATAATACAAGTAACAACGATGCAATGATCAGCAATTAGTACTAATTTGTTTTATGAAAACTATAGAACGAGAAGTAGAAATGTTGAACACCTACGTTCCAAGGATGGATGATGATCATCATCATCTGGAGGTGGAGCTATTGGTGCTAGTGCTGAAGATAAATTGGAGCAATTCAAGTCGAAATTACCTGAGAAATAAACAAAAACAAACTTGTTGGGAAACCAATTTATCACCCTTTGACAACCACCCCTCTTTACTGTTTCCTCATTTTGATCATAAAAAAATGGAAATATCTTGATTTCCATGCAAATGAATAACTAGAAGACTCGAAAACAGAGCTACTTATTTCTAATATCTATCAACATGTTGAACTGGTATTAGAACATGGTATTAGTTTGAGAAGAACATGGAGTAGTTTGGAAAGGTACGGACTCTTTTGATAAAATAAATCGGATCTCATGTTTAGTTGCAACAAATTATTTGCTTTATTGGATCAACGATCACATCTGTCTAAAAAGAGACAAAATACAAGCAACACAAAAAATGGTAGTTTAATGATAATTAACCTGTATTATTTTGAAAAGAAAAGCATAGTAATACAAAGTGAATATCTGATGAAGAAGAGGAACAATATCCAGACACTACAACAAATGAGACAACTCCAACGATAACCAGACACCGTTTGCTGTAAAAACTAACAAACACGATTAAGACAAGTAACAAATACTTGTTATTACCCAGAAAAAGTTCGGTTCATCTGATCTTCAAATAATGTGAAACCCAAAAAGTTTAGCAAAGGTTGGTTTTGTAACTTAACCTTCCACTAACAATCAATGAGCCACCCACCAAGCCATAAAGATACATACAATAAATGGTTGATATCTCTTTAGTTACCTACCCAGCAATAATGTTATAGCCTCATGTCAAAACATTTTCTCGACCACATAATTAGATTGTAATCACCACTTTGCACTCCGGTGACCTGAGTCAGTGGTACAAATCACCTCCCATTGGTAAAAATCTTAATACCAACATTTTCATCACCGCTTTGTAAAGAATAAGCTTTAATAAATCAACTATTACGTTAACAAAGAGAAGTTAAAAATCAAGCCTCATAAGAAGTATGAGATTCAACTAACTAACGATAAAATCCAAAAAATAAAACAAATTAATATAGTCTACATCTTATCCAATTAAAATTTAGCTTTAAAATTAAAATATATTTATAATATCATAAAATTATACTCCATCGTATTATTCCGTGAGGACATCATATAGGACATGTTTAGTCAAATATAGTACAACATCTTAACTAGTTTACACAAAAATAGTGGTGCAATGGTTAATGATTTTGTGCTACAGTTCATATTCATTGGTAAAAGGGGATGGAAGATAACTCACAATTGGGGATGACGCAGGGGAGGAACCGGAAGTGACTTCTGTTATGGAGCTGCGTCCACCCGGCGTCGCACTCGCAGACAAAACCCATCAGATTCTGGTCGGACGACCTGCACCGCCCCTTCCCGCAGTTCATCACCGAGCAAGAATCTGCACCCACCACCATGATTTTCCACAGAATCAACAAATTCCATGCAGAACAAAAACTGTAGAACCAATATAAAAGCAAAAGAGGATAATGGAATTACTGAAAAGGGAGGGAAGTTGGGGAGAGGAGCCAATCTCCATGGTCGGCGATGGCCACCAATGACTTGGGTAGTGAAGGCAGGGAGAGAAGAAACAAATATGATACCAAGGAAAAGATGGACATAGCAGAGAAAGGAGAAGAACCCATTTGCAGTATGCTGTCTGAGGTACTAGAGGGGAAGACAACGAAGAAGTAGAACTCTAGTTTGGGAGAATCTAAGGGAAGGAATGGAGAAAGACTGACCGACTCAACGGTTTGAAAAAAGGGTAGAAGAACAAACAAATAGTTTTTGGGGGACGCGAGGGATGGGAAGCAATTATTATTAGTTGCAAGACAAATTTAAGAAGAAAGAAATATTTTTGCGGCGGGCGAAGCGACGTGGGATGTTCTTAATCTTCACATCTGGAATTGTTGATAAAACTTCCAACGTGTCATAAATTAGAGTGCATGATTTATTGCGTTTACATTACACTGCATTGGAAATTTTTTCTTGGAGCTCCTTCATTGCTTAAATAATTGATTGAGCTTTGTCCCAATTGCTCAAATTTATGATAGGGTGTAATATGACAAGGGTTTCAAATTTTCAACACAAAACAGATGGATAGAGCGATCAATTGCAATGAAAGATACATGCATATACTGATTCAAAGAGACGGCTTATTTTAAGATTGCTCAAAGGTTGCAACTTCTTAATTTTATATATATATATATATATATATATATATATAATAGACACACGTTGATTGGAGATCAGGGAAAGGATTTGAAACTGTTATTGAAGGGCAGGGTGTTGAGAGGTCGTTGTAACATGAGGTTACGGGAAGTTGAAAAGCTGTGTCGACACATGTCTCCCATTGGAAGTTGCAGGTCAAATAAGTGACGGTCAAAAAGATGAATCATGTATCGTGCTGCCAACACGAAAGCTACCCGACTCATCCTAAAATATGGATTTGGGTTCATCCATACAGGGCCAAGTCTAAAGTTCTGTTTTTTAATAATATCTGATTCATATCCGTGGGTCCAATCGCTCGGGTCTCAAAGGTATGACTCTGTAATTAGGGCTGAGCAATATTTAGTTAAAATATAAAAAACCGATCAAACTGAGTCAAAATCGTCAGTTCGGTATGGTTTTTACTTAGGGTAAAATTTCTAAGTGACCGATCAAACCGAGTCAAAATCGTCAGTTCAGTTCGGTTTCTTCGTCCGGTAAAATTTCTAAGCGTTAATTTATTGCTTAATATTTATATTTATATTTTATGTGGATTATTATTAATTTTTTTATATATTTATAATTTATTTAAAATATTTAATATAATATTTATATGTAGAATATTTTAAATTTAATTATAATGGTTAAATCATATTTTAATTATACTTATAATAAGAATATACTTTTTCGGTTTGTATAAACCAAACTGAACTAAATCAAAATATTTTAGTTCCATCCCATTTGATTTTGGAGTAACTTCAGGTTTGGTTTGTTATAAAATTTAAGCAGAGGAAGAGGAATTCGAAAATTTAGTTAGGCCGATCGAAACTTAATGATCTCCCCTATCCAATCAACAACGAAATTTCTTAATTGTGGTGTTTATATTATGTATTTCTCTAGGTACGGAAAAGCTGTGAAACGGATGAAATTACCCCCGAGATGAATCAACAGCACTTTGTCAGTTCCGAGGGAAAGATTCACGTGATCTCTTATTTAATGCCTGTCAATAACGCTTACAAAAAAAACGTACCAATAGCCCCCCTTCTAATTAATAATTAGTCAAAGACCACACGTGATATATTTAAAATTGATTAAGAATATACAATAAAAATATACAAAATTAAAATTTAAAATTATTATTTAATTAAAAAATATAGATGTATACAAATATTTAAAGTAATTTTAATATTAATAAGTAAATATTTTTAATAATTAAATAGAATTTATTATTTTAAAGATTTTCACATTTGATAGAATAATACTCTAAGTTTTTTTTCATAATAAATAACAATAAATAAGTAAATTAAAATATGTAAAAATTAAAATTAAATATGTATAAGTAAGCAATAAACTTTAATTCGAATAGCATAATTATATGGTAAAAATTAAGGTGAGTTACACCTAATAATTATATGAGTTATATATCTAATGTGAATATTTTTTAGTTGGTCATACAAAATAATATATGACCTACGTTTATATTTTTTACATCATTATGACCTATTTTTTTATTTTTTAAAATATACTAGTTAATATATATTTTAAAATTAGTTTTTAATACAAGTACTTTGATAATTAGTATAAAATTCTCCGATGATTTTGAATCGGTTTGGTCTAGATACAAATTGGGTTGTTTGGGTGTTACCCTTCTTGCCAAGGGTTTGTATATGATATGGTGTACGTTTCACAGCCTTAGGTGTTCAATACCCCTATTTGGATGCTACATGTTCAACGGTTTTTTGGTTCAATCACGTCAAGTCTAATTAAAGGTAGGTATGAGTCCCTCGGAAGCCCAGTTTGTTTGTCATGTATTTGAAACTATTTTTTATTGATCCTAGACTCTATGGGACACCTGGCAGGATTCCCAAGGTCATCCTGGTCACCATAGGGTGAGAACCGTAAGTGGAAAGTGTAAAACCCACGATTCAAGTCATGGTTTTATAGTCAGAACCGATCGATACGACCGTTATTTTCGAGTCGAGTCAGTTTCAGAACACATGTACTGAGCCGACGCCGGTCTCGTGTATGAGCCATGAGGGTCATGTGTACCCAAGTATATGATGATAACGTCATGAACACAGCAGAAAAGAATGAGTTATCAGAATATATGAGAGTATGCAGTTCATTTTTTTATTATGATATATAATGGATCGTAGAATTAGTTTTAGGCCGTTACCCGCATTAGGACACGTTACGGGCATTTTAGGTGGGTTGATAGTTCTAGAGCATATCATTATGATTTTTTTGGTGTTGTTTGATTTTATGGGATTTTTCCCATATTTTTTGGAATTTTTTTACAACTTAAATATTATTTTTGACTCGAGTCGGAGACGAGTCAAGTAATATTTACGACTTTGCCACCACACACCCCCGCGCCCATCTTTTCTTCCCCAAACCCTCGCCCGACGCCGCCCTTGTACGCGTCGCCGCCCTTGTACGCGTCGCCGCCGCCGCTGCTGGCGCCGCCCGGCCGCCGATAGTCGCCGCCTAGCCCCGCGACGACGTTGTCGTGCTGCCCCGACCAGGACCGGCCCCCATCGGACCGCCGCGACGCGAGGAAGACACGCCGCGATGCCGCGCCCGCGTTGCGCTTCCATCGCCGATTCCACCACCGGCGACCAGCACCGCCGCAATCGGTCGGTCGCCTCAGCACCCTCAGCCTTCCAGCGACCTTCCCCGACCGGAACGGAGGCCATCGCCGCCGTGGCCGGCCGGATCTAGCCACCCATCTCCGCCGGCTCTATTTTGGCATTTTCCGGCGAGCCGCCACCTCCGTTGGCCGCATCGACCTCGTAGATGAGTTGGGCTCGCCGAGCCGGTTCCGAGGGTACCCAACACGACCACTTTCCGGCCAATAGACGCCGCCGGCGATTGTCGCCGGAAACCACCGGAAGCCGCCGGAAAACTGCCAGCAGCTGCCGGAAAACCGTCGAAAACTGGAATTTCTGGAACTCACTGGAATTCACCGGATCTTCCGTGGGGCTCACCCAGTCGAGCCCGATCGAGCTTCGGACGACGATGAGCGCCGAATTTGAGTTCCGAGACACGCGACGGAACCCTAACCGTCGTCGATTGTCGACAACGTGAGGTATAATTACCTCCGATTGAGTTATTTAAAATTGATTATGATTGTTAGTATAACATGCTAGAATTGAATAATTGTCATGATAAATGTATGAGTATGAGTGTAGTGATGATTGCATGATGCAATTAATTGAGAATGAATAGGGAGTGATCTAATGAGGTAGATCGAGTTGAGCATGCTAATCGAGTAATGTAACTTAGGAAAAATACAATAAAATTGGTAGGAATAGGATGAGTTAGAATTATTTTCATATTTATGATTATTGATTGTGATTGATGTTTATTGAGTTTGATGCATCATTTAGTTAGCGGGCGTTAGTATTTAGTTTTGATGTGTAGGTACGGAGTAGGAGCTCGCCGCCTAGGCGCGATGACACGCTTGGAGCTTCTACCAGGTCTGTTTAGGACTCGACTCTGTTTTACGTCTTTCTATTGTATGTTTATCTTATCATTTGCAGGACGGGTTAAGTGGCGTTTTATTAGATCCCACTTAACTCGGGCCATCTAGCTGAATAGATTTCCGGATTAATAACCCCTCGAGGATGAGATCCCTCGAGGATGATTTCAAAAACAAGATCCACCACAAGTTGCCTTCGGGCCTATTATATAAATCCCTACCCAGCCCTATATATATATATATATTATGTAGTTTTCACGTTTTCAGTGAGACGAGAGATTGAGAAACCGATTGCACGTACCATGCAGAGGATGCCGTGACAGTCAAAGCGGGCTTTGGATTAGTGCCAGCGGACTGTTCCATTCCCGAGGGATGCTGACAACTCCGCGTTTGAGTTCCTCACACCCGGAGAACGTGGAGGTTTACGGGTACTGTTTAGTACAGCGCATGTCCAGACTTGTGGTTCAAAGGGTACTAAAGGCGACTGCCGAGAGTACTCGGCCTTCGTGCTCATAGCCAGCTTGTTATAGTTATTTTATTTTCCGGACCAGTAACACTTGTTACTGACGTGTTTTTATACTATATGTAGGTAATAATCACGAGTTGGAGGAGCCAGCTTGGACGGAGGAGCAATGAGGTCTTGTACACACACACATGTTAGATTTCTGAATGTTTAATATTGTGTTGTTATGTTATTATATTGTGAATGACATGTTTAAATGCATGAGACATGATAGAATGTGAACATGATCAAAGATGCGCAGCGGAAGCGTGGTGGGTTGAAACCCCAGCTTCAGAATGAATTCATAATATGTTAGATTTTGTGTGAATGAAATCATGGATGCATGTGTGTATATTTATATATATATATATTATTTTGACAGGGTGGGCCCATAATTGCACTTTTAGGGGAGACCCTGTCTGTTTTATTTCAAAATTTTTATCGTAATTGTAATGATGTGAAATTTAGGTTGCACGTCATCCATGTAGTATCATGTTAGGGTTTTATGCATTTATCCATGCATGACAAGTCGTATCTACATCTTAAGACGTCGAGATTAGATCCGCACGAGTTAGGTTCGAGTTAGCCGACCTAACTGGGGCCTGTAACATGCCGGTTCGGTTCACAAGCGTGAACCGGATTTGGGGTGTTACAGAAAGGCATCATCCCAACTACTTTGCACTAGCACTTTTGTAGGTTTTCGGGATGATGCCTTTCTGTAACACCCCAACCCAAGACCTTTGTGCCCAAATTTAAATCTTTCTCCCCTTTTTGCCCCGGATACAAAGGCGTTGGGCTAGCACCCTTGCTCCCAGTAGTTTGACCTCATTTGCATGCCTAACCCGTCGGCTTGTTGTGGTTTAGATTGGCAGAGGCCAGTGCAATGGTGCCCTCCAAGCACCCTTGCACTAGAGCTATTTTCTGCCTATAAGTGGAGCCTCATTTCCAAGTCTTTCATTCTTTTGCTTTCCTCGCTCTGACTTGCGTTCCCTCCTTGCTTCCCATTTTCTTTCCCAGCTTCCTCCAGTCTTCCATAGCTTCTTCGAGCCAAGCCTAGACCCTAGGGTTGTAAGTCTTGGGGTTGGAAGCCCTAAGAGACCGTATAAATATTTGGAAGTAAAACTCTTGTCTTTTTACCTCCCTTTCATATTGTTGTGCCGGGTTGGTATTGATCTATGTATATTTGAATTTTTGCCATATTTGTCATTGGTAGATCTGCATGTTAGGAGCAGATAGGTTTCAGTTTCGTCATTTTAGCATGGGTATAAAATAGATATATATTTTTCATCATGATATGCTTTCTTCTATGTACTATTTTGGGACATATTCATATCTCATGTTGTAGGTCATCTTTGTGTATAATCTTGGTTTGTTTATGTTCATAAGAGGTAGATCTACAAATGTCATAAAGCATGTCTTGCCTCTCTTAGCCCTTATGGGAGCCAAAATTAGTGAAAGGTGGCGGTTTTGCTATTTTGAGTAGCCTACCTACCAAGTTCCACACTTTTCCTATTTTAAGTAGTATTTGAATGTTACCTTTATATGTTTGTAGGTTGTGATGTTAGCTATTTCATGTTAAATCACCTTGCTACAATAACATCATTAAGGGCTTGAACAAAACCCCTAATCACGTGTGTTTATATTCTATTGATGTGATATGTCATGCTCTTAGATTGTGCTCCTTAGTGAGCCTACTAAAAGATGTTAATAAAATCTATAAAAATTAGATAAGGACTTAATAAGTGTATATGAAAACATGTAAAATTTTTGTTTAATTAAAAATTATTTATGTGATTAGTTAACCTAGTGTTGTGGAGTCCGTGTAAATATAGGGTGAAACCCTAGCTCTTTAACTCCGGATTGAAAATCCTAAAACTTATTTCTTTGGTGGTAAAATTGTATGAAGTGTCGCCTAGACCTTAGGTTTTGTCCCAGCAACATCACCCTAAAATTTGAAAACCAATGGTTTAGTAGATTTTATAGTAGAAATTTTCCAAACCATGTAGGTCTAGCTAGCTTTAGAAATACACTAGCTAATGTCTCCCTTTCCCGTGTCCACTCATATCTATATTCTTGAAGTTTGGACCTGAAATTTTTCATGAATTAAGCCCACAGTGTAAAACCCGTGACTCGAGTCAAAGTTTTACGGGAATGAACCAGTCGGTTCAACCGTTGGTTTGAGTCAAGTCAGCTTCATGGACCGCGAGCTGAGTTGAGGCCAGCTGTGAGTTATCGAGCGATGAGGGTCATGTATGGTCAAGTGTACGATGATAACGCCTGAAAAGTGATGAAAAATGGGTTATCAAGTATATAGAGGTATGCAGTATTGATTGTTATTTTTATTTTATCGTAGAATATTTTTAGGGCCGAATGACGAATTAGGACGCGTCGGATCATATTCAAGTGGGTTGTTAGTTATAGAGCATGCCATTTGGATGTTGTTGTGTTTGTTTTATTTTATGGAATTTTTCCATATTTTTTAGATTTTTTTAGAATTTATTACGAACTAGTTATTATTTTGACTCGAGTAGGAATCAAGTCAATACTAAATTACGAAACTGCCATTGAGGGTATTTTTCTCCCTCCCGACACTTACCCTCCTAAAACCCTCGCCGCTTGTGTTGCCGTCGCCGCCACCGCTCGACGCCGCCCTGCCGCAGATCGACGCCGCTCACCGCCTCAGTCGCCGTGCGCCCGACCGTCCCGACCATCGCTCGCCGCCACGATGCCGCGAAGCCGCCTCGGCCGTCGCCACTCCGAGCCTGATTCGGCCGCCGTCCGGGCCGCGCCGCCGTCGCTGTGACCCCGACGACCACCCCTCGCCGTCGCCGACATTTCCCCCATCATCTCGACCGCCGTCGAGGCCGGCCGCAGCCCCGATCGGAGCACGCCGCCACCGCCGCCCATTTTCGACGCCGCCGTCGACGGCCATCGCCGCCTCGGCTACACTGTTTGACACCACCATCAGACCAAGCTCGTCGAGCTGGTGCCGATAGACCCCTTGATTGCCCCGTCCCGAATCATCGCCGGAAAACCGCCGGAATCTGCCGGAAAACCGCCGACACTCGCCGGAAAACTGCCGGAACCGCCGGAAAATTGGATTCGTGGGAAATTCGCCGGATCATCCGCCGAACGCACCCGATCCAATCTGATCGGACTTCGGACGCCGCTAGGTGCCGAATTCGAGTTTCGAGCCACGAAACGGAAACCCTAACCGTCGCCGATTTTTGACGACGCGAGGTATAATTTATTTTAACTTAATTATTTGAAAGTATTGCTTATTAGAATTGCATGCTAGGATTGGTGAATTGTGTGTTATAATAATATATATAAATGTAGATTTGATTAAGGATAAAATATGAAATTTGTTTGATTGAGTGGTGTTAAAAAATGGAGACTAAGAAACTAATTAGGGTAACTAGGTAATGATCATGATCTAATGCAAACTAGCCTAAGTAGACTTGCTAGAATTGATATAGGTTGATGTGTGATGGTTGATGCGTGATTGTGTTGATTGTGTGTGCATGCTATAGGATGTGTGATTCATCATGCGGGCGTTAGTTTTTAGCCTGATTGTGTAGGTACGGTGTAGGAGCTCGCCGCCTAGGCGCGTGGACCCGTTTGGAGCTTCTACCAGGTCCGTTTAGGACTCGTTCTCTGTTTTTACGCTACTCTATTGTGTATTTGATTTATCATGTGCAGGACGAGTTAAGTGGCGTTTTATCGGATCCCACTTAACTCGGGCCATTTAGCCAACAGTTTTATTTCGGATTAATAACCCTCGAGGATGAGATCCCTCGAGTTTGTTTTCGAACTTCAGATCCAGCTCAAGTTGCCTTCGGGCCTATTGTATAAATCCCAACCCAGGCCTATATATGTATAGTTTTCGCATTTTCGGTGAGAGATGGGATGAGGGTTACTTGCGGCCACGTCTTCAGATAGGGCGTGTGCCCGGAAGAGCGGGCTCTGGAGCTGGGGAGAACCCACTTCGTTCCCGAAGGATCCGGACAACTCCACCTTTGAGTTCCTCAAACCCGGAGAAGTGTGGAGGTTTACGGGTACTGCAATGCAGCGCATGTCTAGACTTGTGGTTCAAAGGGTACTGAAGGCGACTGCCTGAGAGTGCTCGGCCTTTGTGCTCAAGGCCAGGAGTAATATGGAAGGTGCAGAGGGCGGTAAGGAATGAAATTTGATGCGAGAAGCGATAGAGAAATGGCCAAGGTATGAGAATGAGAAAGAAAGGGGGACGCTGTCGACCCGAGGGCGACGGCCCGACGGCGACGGCTCCCGTATGTGCCCTGATGAGAGTTCTTGAGGAAGTATATGGTTTTGATTCAACAGGAGAGTTTGCTCTCCTGTGCCAGATTGATATTAGTTATTTTCCGGGCCGGTAACACTCGTTACTGACGGTTTTTCTATATATATGTAGGTGAGGAATGCGAGCGATGAAAGCTGTCGGGATTGCGGAGGAGCAGCACGGAACCGCGCACACATGTACCTGCCGCGTGTAACGTATGTATAATGATGGTGTGTTATTGTTATGTAAATGATAATTTTGATGTGTTTGCTTGAATGAATTACTTGTTATGAAACGAACTGATAAATATGACTGAGTAGGGAGCCTTGGAGTTCAGACTCGGCTCGGGTAAAAACGAATGAGATAATGATTTAATGTCATGGTAGATTGTTATGTGTTATCGTGTTTTCATAAAATAGTATATATTTTCTTTTGGTTTTTCATTTGTTGTTTTGTCTTATTTTGCTTGTACATCATAGCATGCATGTAGGACTCCATTAGAACCCAATCGTTCCCATTCATGCATTTCATATTTGCATCTCCATCTTGAGACGCCGAGAGTAGATCCGGGTCGGCTTAACCGAATCTAGTAGATTAACAAACGGTTCGGTCGCTGGTGACATTTCTGGGTCGGTTCACGGGTGAGCCAAAACGGGGTGTTACACACAGTGCCATCTAACTGTTTATTTTATCCAAACCCATTTAGAGTCTCTAAGCACATGAATAAGACTTAGAAAAATTGGTGTGCAGCCTAGGAATACTATTCCCACCACCTTAGGCCGATCATAGTTGGTCTCGTTTATCGTGTTCGCCCATGGGCCAACACTTGGTAATTTTTATGTCTGACCCGAGTGTGAGGGCCCATCATTCTAAATTTCAACCCATTCAAATACCATTTAGCCCGTCTGAAAAATTGTCCAGTTAAATTTGTTCGATATAACCCTAAATGTGGATTTTTTTACTAAGTGTACTTGCAGCTCTAAACTCTAATTAAGATTACCTAATAAAGTTTAACACTTCATTAAGCAACATAATTACATTAATTGTGCTCTTCAGTGTTTTGAATGTGTTAAGACTTTACCTCGTTTTGCATGCTGATGTGATCCAATTATGATTCAAGTTTCTTCTTTTCTTAGGATGTGCAAGGTGAGCTCACCAATCTAGGACACAAAGCTCCACTCATTTAGGTCAGCAAGGCTCTTTTGTTTTATCTCTTCTTTACTCCTTGAGTGTCGAGTTTTAACCTAGATTTAGGGGTAAGATGACATCAGTAATATTTTATTGGATCCCTCCAATATTGGGCCATTTAGCCGAGTTTTTCGTAGTTTAATAAGACTCCAAAGCTGAAATCCATTGGTGGTTTTTGAGAACTAAGCCCTAGAAATCCTATCATACAAGCCCCTACCCTAGCCTATTAAAATTGTATGAAGGTTTATGGTTTTATGAACATGAGAGAAATGTAAAGGTAGTATGAATTGTACTAGTACTCCTTTAAACCCTAAAGTAGTGCAGTGTAAGTGGGTATTGTGTAATGCGGTACATTTCTAAAATTTGTAGCCCTAACTTAACAATGTTCTTATTACCATCTGAGTACCATGACCGGTGTTATACGGAAATGTGAGGGCACAAGTGTTTTATGAGTGCAAGTAGTTGCACCTGCATGTCGGCCTGTTTTATTTGAATTATCCCTACTTACAACGCTATGAGGCTTTTCTAAAGTTTCTAAGTTTTTTTGTATGTAATAGAATACCTATTTGCTAGTCTTGAAATATCATTTGTTATTTCGGATCAATAATCAATCTTGTTTGATTACTAATGTTTTCCCCTTTATCTACGTAGGTAAGGTTCCATGGCATTGGCCGGCTCAGGCACACAAATGTGCGGCTCATTTTGGTGGTGGAGGCCCAGTGATATGCTTATGTATTTTGTATTTGAACAATATTGGATTGTATTATTTTTGGGCTTGTGCCTTGAACTTGTTTTTCATCAAACTCGCATGATTTTGGGTCGGATTATGATATGATGGTTTGCATACGTGTGTTTTAATATTTTATTATTATTAATATTGTGCGGAGTGTCAACTTTGGGGCAAAGGTTAACAATCATCTTCAAAGTGTGTAAGTCTCAAAGTCCTAGAACATGACAAGGAGCACTCAAGGTACACGAAACCTATTTGTTTTCAATTGTGTGTGTGTTAGAGGATCGTGGTTAGAAGCTTCTTGCATGAAGAGCCTACATGAAACCGTATGTCAGTGTATGATGCCTTGGCACATGATGATGCCTTTGTAATTTTAATTTACCTTTTGCGGGCTATGTAGAATAAGTAATCACGACCCAACATTTACTTTACCATAAGTTTAACACCATCAAGTAATTAAGTTACCTAACCTAATTACTAAAACTAAATATCAGAAAGGGATTATGCATCTGCATTTTTTAAAGCTCAATGTAATGCCTCGCCCAAAAAACCCAACTCAAACTGAGGGTTACCTAATATACAAACCCAAACCCAACAAAACATTGAGTTCAAATTATCAGTGACAATTAAATAAGTTCTATAAAATGCACATTGGAAGCAATAATCATTTAGAAGGCAATAACTAAATTTATTAGAAATCACAAATAAATTGTTCGACAAATAACATGCCGAATAATAATTATCCAAATCCATAAACGTAACCATGTTCTATTGTCATGCAATATAATATCCCAAATTATATATATATATATATATATATATTATTCAAATAATAAGAAAAAGACCACTAATAAAGATAGCAGATAATCCATTCACTGGAGCTCCTTTTGTCACCACCAAGGCTTTCGTCCCAAGCAAGTTTATACCTGCAAAAGCAATCCTGTGTTAGTGATAAAACCACTAAGTCCATATAACCAAAATGAATAATATAAAAAACACAATAAAATAAATGGGTTTATGTCTAACCTTTGCCCTAGTAAAGTGACCATTCTGTCAGAGAATGTTTCACCATCAATGATCATAAATGCTACCCTTTCGTGAAGGAGACAGTAGACATATATCTTCACCCAGACTCCAGTCTTAGAGCACATATTGGGCTACTCTTTATCCCTTTGACCTAAGGACCTTTTATATCTTCTAGTAAGCCATACATTATAATGTGATGAGCCTTACATCACAATAGTATATTTTAATCAAGTAGATGAAGCCCAACGTATCACCTCTAACCACAATATTGTTACTATACCCTTTACCGACTAATCAACAATAATTAGTGTTCATTTAACATCATAAAGGTTTTACGTACTTCAATCCTTGGGTATTGTCTTCCCCCTTAACTAGCTCTTAGACAACACCTAAACAACAACAATTGATACACATTACTCACACAACCATGTATCGAATACAGAAATGATGATATGTCATGCATGCATACACAATCAAAGCTTTAACACCAAATACATAAATCTATCTTGAGCTCATGTACTAAAAAAGGGTATATATTACATATCAACCCATTAACATCATCAAACAATCACAATCAAAGCAATAAACATTATTAAATAGTTAATTAACACCTTAATTAATAACTCACAAAACTTCCTTGGTGGTCGGGCGCTCTGTCACACAATGCTTGGGCGTTGTACCCTTTCGAGCAAACAAAATTGTCATACTTGCCAAATGATCAGGTGCTTTGATTGTTAGTGCTCGGGCATTCTACAACTTTTAACACTTAACAAAAATCACAAATTTTAGATCTTTTTCATGCATCCATCAATTAAGTTTGATTCTTTTTCGTACCAATAAGTTCATATCATGATTTTAAGCATACCGAAGATAGATTTTCATCAAATTAACCATTTTTAACAAATTTACCATTAAAATATAAATTTCAAGGAATTTATAACTAAAAATCTATAAATTATGCACCAAAGTTGATCTAACTCAAATAAATCATTTAATTATCATTCTTTAAGTTATTTAATAATTATATCTCACAAAATTATACCTATACATCATGTAAATTCCTGAATTTAAATGTATGCTTATATTTCAAGAGAATTTTCCATATATTATTAAATGACAATTCATGCACAAGAACTCAAATCTTTTGAATTTTTTGTCAAACAATTATTCTCCATTAAATATCATCATAGATCCATGAGAAATCTTATTCCATGATCTCCATAAATCAGATCTCATCCACAACAATTATAATTCATGCATGTATGATATCCTAATCAATAAAAATCTATATGTATGATAAATAAAACAAGGAATAATGATGGGAAAACAAAGAATTACTGAAACCCTAGCAGTCAACAAGGAAGAGAGGAGATTAAAAGCCGCCACACAAACACCAGAAGTGGGAGAGAAGCGACGTGAGAGATGGAGAGAGAGGGCCACCCTCTTATTTTTCCCCGGAGTCTTTTTTATCCCTCACTAAAAAGAAAAACTCAACTATTTTCTCTAGGAAAATGTATTTAATTTAAAATTAATTGAATGAACACTAAAACTTGAACTAAAAACTTTGAACTCAACCTCGTAAACAATATTCCAGTCCAACTATGCCCATTAAATTATAAAAAATTTATAAAATAAATTCCTAACTTGGTCTCAGGTCTCATACTCAACCTTTTAGTTGCATTTAGGGTTTAACCTTCGTGTAACTCACAGTGATCATTGTATATAAAAATCACCTTTTTACCTGTAGAGGAAGTGTTATCTCATTTGTAGTTTGGACTACTCATACTATAAGCTCCCTAAAGTTAAAATCTTTCTTATGTTTGTATGATCAACATGTATTGTTTGAAAATCCAGTAAGGTGTCTGTTTTAAGCCTCCTTGAGAGTTGAGATATTCTTCCATAAAGTTTATATATGCTAGTCTAACAAATAGCTTTTCGAATTAAAGTATCACTATCCAGCTCATCTTCAAACCGAATTGGGTGTTAGAATTAAGATGAATAGGAAAGAAACATTAGATTGAGTTTAAAAATGAAAATTACCCTTATTATTTATTTTTCTATTATCTATGTATATTTTGAATAGTGGGACCCACTAAATTGCTCTAAATAGAAGGTGTAACTCATATGTAAGCCATATGAAATGTAGCTCATATATATATATATATATATATATATATATATATATATATATATATATATATATATATATATATATATTTCTCTCTATGAATAATTTTTTTATGAACATTAAATGTACACCGTTTATATTAGTGATACGGGAGTAGAGTTCCCAACATTGCTATTATAGTATTACTCTTTAATTTTTAATTAACCAAAAACTTGCGCAAGGTAAAATAAAAATTTGTTAATAATATACATTAATAACATTCAAAATTAATTCTAAAAATTACTATTAATTATTATTTTAAAATAAAAAAATTAAATATCAATTTATTTAATTACAACAAAAAATATCTAGTTTTATAAAATAATATATATATATATGTATTAAAATTATTTTATATTTATATAAAAAATAATTCATAATATTGAGCAGGTATTAATAGTTAAAATTTTTAGTTTGAGCAAAATTGAAATGATTAAATAGAATTTAATAGTTTTTTTTATGATTTTTAATTTAAGTAGATTTATAATATAAGTTTTCATAATAACAAATAAATGAATAAATATAAATTCTAAATTATGTAGAAATTTTAAATTAAGTTTATATTATCATGAAACAAATTTTTATAATTCTTAATTTTGGTGAAATTATAGTCTAACATTTTCTAAAAGTAATAATAAAATATTAAATTAGGTAAGTACTAATAGGCCCTTAATTAGAATGATTGTGGGGCCAGAATTAAACACAATACAAGAAAGGTTCAAACATAATATGACTAAAAGAAAAAACAGAGCTTCAATTTAAGGGGAATGACTTGATTGGTTGAATGTTAGAATTCTAGTCTGAACTCCTTATTTGACAATCTTTACATTAATAAGAGTTGATTCACCACCTTCTTCCTCATTATTTGTTACTTTACATGTCACTGATTTTTCTCACGATTTCCTCCGCCTGTGTAAGAAATTGAGAATAGAAAGAATAAGAACTTTGCTGCTAGATTTGGTGGCTGTGGTGAATATGGTGAGATTAGGTAAGTCAGGAGTGGTTAAAAGTGATGGTTATTCACTTAAAAGTGGTACAATCATTGGTTTAGAGTAAGACAAAACGTTATTCACTTAAAAGTGGTACAATCATTGGTTTAGAGTAAGACAAGACGAGATAAAAATAATGGTGGGAATGAAGAAAATGTAGGATCTATGAAATTTGCACAGAAAGTAATTAATTTTGTTGAACCTTGTTTTGAAGTGACAATACTCTAAACTCTCTATGGTTGAACAAGGAAAACCAAACAACCAACTTGGAGAAAAATCAACTCATAAGCCTCTTGAAGTGTTGGCGTCATAAGGACTTCGACAGACATTCGTTTAGGATTTCGGCAATTGAAGCAAGGAGGTGCAGACTAAGTAATACAATCCTGGATGCAACATTTAATGAAGAAAGCATAGCTAAGTTCGAAGATAACTCAAAAAGCTTAAAGAACAAAAAGACAGTCTTCAAATCCCGACCAAACTAATCACAAGAACCCGAGCAAGGAAACTACAAGAGATTATGTAGAGCTTTCTTATGCACATAAAAGAAGGTAATGTTTTTGCATAAGATAGTTGTGCTTGAAGATGGTTAATGTTCGGCAAGTCCAAAAGGGGATAAGCTAGCCCAATCAGTCATCACATCAGCGGAAGACCCGTTATAGAGCTCAATTTCGTAATCAACTTTTATGTTATTTTCAACATGACCATTTTGAAGTCAAAAAGGTGCTTTAATGTTTACAAGATGGTGGTTAAACACCCCAGATGATAAATGGGCTTTTGTTTAATGTTTTGCACATTTTCTACGCACTTAATGCAAGTTGGGACCACCTAATGTAGGAAATAGAGTTTGCAGCTTTCCTAGGTTTTAATGTCGTTCTGTGGATGCAACTTACAACCAAGTAATCTTTTTACTTATACATACTTGGGAGAACTCATCCAACATTGAAATACAAATCTATGAGAATTTTCTCCAACTTGTTCTTGTATAGAACTTACAAAAGTTTCGGGTGCAATCATTTGGATTCCAACCTTTATAATATTGGATTCTGGCCCTTTAATAGCCACAGGGTCAATATTCCTTTCATAATATTGGTTTCTTACTAATTATAGTGAAGAGATCAATATTCCTCTACTTGATACTACTGATTCCTTATAATTGCGGAGTTGATAGTCACTATCCATTAAAGCTTATTTGGATAATCTGGGATTTGATTTCTAAGCTATTGACGTCGGGTCTCACAATAGGTTTGTTGAGGTTCGCATCATTTGCTTATCAGAGTTTTGGTTTCCAAACCAGGTTAACCTATCCTTTTGTTTCTTGTGTTTCCTTTAAGAATTTAAAAAAAATATATTCTTGCTTTTGTTTTTTGTTCCTACTATAGTATTCTTAGTTCTTGTCTTATATCCTTTCTAATTGTTGTTCTTATAAATTGGTCCAAGCTCTTCTTTTTCCTGAGATCCTTTTAAAAAAAAGAAGGATTTTCAAGAAAAAAATAGAAGAATTGTGAAAAAGAAGGATTTTGATGAAAAGAAGAAGCATTATGAAAAAAGAGTTTCATTGACTGTTTAATTCCTACCTTTTCATCTTTTGTATTTCCATCTTCCATCTTTTGGTTTTAGCTTTCATTCCTTGATCTTTTTAAATTAGTATTCCGTCACACAAATTTTTCTTTCCAATTATTGACTTCACTTTGGAATCGATGTTTTTATCCATGGTGGTTGTCCATTTGTTTGCTTTGAATTTTCCTTGCTTAGTTTTCTAAAGAACCTTGAGGAGAAAATTTGAGCGGTAAAAGGCAAGAGTGTAAGGTCATTAGAAGGTAAAAGTTAATTCTTGTGAGTAAACACGAGTGTTTAAATGACTAACTTTACAATTGCAAACAGGTGAGGGAGTGAGTGTGGTTGTCCAACATTTCTTTGCAGGTTGTACCATGTCAGAAAATGAAATTGAACATGCTCCAATAGATAGTAAGTTCATGTTCAATACTACGCAGGGCAGTTTGAGCGTATGAATGAACAATTCAATGATCCCAGACCGTTTGGGTCAAAATAACTAGAGAGTTAATCAGATACAACAAGGTGCTATGGTTTGAGGAAGAAGATCTAACCAACGTCCATCCATTCCTCCAACTAATCATCTTGACGCCCATGAATGAGAATTTAAAGATTTTGATGATGAAGCATCTAATGCTACTTTAAGGCCAGACAAAGATCTAGACTAGCAAGACATAGGCATCTTCAACTTGCTCATCAAGAAAGAGAAGTAATAGACCATAACACAGTTCAAATAAAGCTTTCACCCCTTTCAAGGTAAAAATGACCCTGATAATTACATTGAGTTGGAAAGAAAGGTAGAACAAACTTTTGATTGTCATAATTATTCAGAACGAAAGAAAGTTAAGCTTGCGGTTGTTGCTTTTACTAATTCTATATTGTTTAGTGGGATCATTGGTTATTAATAAACAACGAAATCACGATTGACAATTGGAAAGATAAGTTTACTATGAGGCGAATGTTTGTTCCCTATAATTATTTTCGAAACTTACATTTGAAATTGCAAAGTCTCAAACAAGGATTAAAAAATGCGAAAGAATACTTTAAAGAAATGGAGACAACCATGATCCAAGCTAACATTGAAGAAGATCGAGAGGCGACCATGACTCAGTTCATTTGTAGACTCAATCGTGAGATTGCCAATGTTGTGGAACTGCAACATTATGTGGAGCTTGAAGTTGTAGTACACATGGCCAAGAAAGTTGAAAGACAACTCTAAAGAGGCGGTAGATCTTTTGCAAAACCTGATGGGTCTAATTTCATGGAAGACCAAATGGAATTCTCCTCCAAAATAAGAAGAAAAGACATCTTCCAAAGCCAACGAAGAGAAGTCTGCGTTCAAGACCGAATCTGATAAAAGTACATCCTCTACCCAAAATCAAAGAAACCTTAATATTTAAGTGTTTAAAATGTTCGGTTTCTGGACAAATTGCTTCTCAATGTCCAAACAAGAGAACCATGATCTTGTTAGAAAGTGGGGAAGTTGCACAAAGTGAGAGTGATTCTATGCTACCACTTGAGGATACCAGTGACAGAGCATGTTGTTGTAAGCCAGGCCTTGGTTGTCTTACAAGCACTCCATGTATAAGCTCAAGAAGATAAAGATGAGCAGCAACATGGGAACATCTTCTACACTCGCTGCCATGTTAAAGATCTAGTTTGTGGTGTGATCATAGATGAAGGAAGTTGTTTCAATGTTGCTAGTAAATTAATCCTTGACAAGCTTGGCTTGAAGACACAAAAGTAAATTAATGCTTGACAAGCTTGTCTTGAAGACACAAAAGCACCCTCAACCTTATCATCTCCAATGGTTGAATGAATGTGGGGAAATGCGAGTAACAAAATAGGTTCTCGTATCATTTTCTATTGCCAAATACTCTGATGAAGTACTTTGTGATGTGGTGGTAACTATGCAAGCTAGATACATATAGCTTGGTAGGCCACAGCAATTTGACACACGTACTAACCATGATGGGTACAAGAACCAGTATAGCTTCACAAAAGATGGTCAAAATGTTACTTTTGTTGCATTACAACCTCACCAAGTTTTCAAAGAGCAAAACTAAATCAAGAAGTTCATTACAACCAGTACAAAAAGAAGTGAGAATGAGAGTAAGAGTTAAAAAGAAATTGAGAGGAACAAAACTGAAATGAGAACTAAAAAAGAAAAGAGGGGGAAAGAGGGGGGGGGGTGAGAAATGTGTGGCCTTAGAAAAGAAAGTGACTTTTTTTGCAAAAGAAAGAGAGATTAAGATTGTTAAAAAAATAAAGAGGTCACTGATGTTGATTTTGTACAAAGAGGCTTATTCCTCACTAACTAACCTTGACAATTCTTTGCTAAGTGCTGCAATTTATCTTTTCCAGCAATACAAAAATGTTTTTCTTGAAGAAATGCCATTTGGATTACCACCGATAAGGGAGAATGAACTTCAAATTGATTTCATTCCTTGACCTGTGATTCCTAACTATCTAGTTTATCGAAGTCGTCTAGAAGAAACCAAAGAACTTCAAAAGAAAATTGAAGAGCTGTTGGCCAAAGGGCATGTAAGAGAAAGCATGAGTCCATGTGTCAATCCTGTTTTGCTAGGTCCTAGGAACGTGGAGAATGTGTGTGGATTGACGTGCCGTCAACAAAATCATAGTGAAGTATCGACATCCCATACATTGTTTACTTGACATGTTAGAAAAGTTGCATGCTTCCATTTTCTTTGTAAAAATTGATTTAAAAAGTGTGTACTGTCAAATTCACACAAAAGAAGGCGATGATTGGAAAACAATATTTAAAACAAAACATGGTTTATATGAATGGTTAGTAATGTGCTTTGGGTTAACTAATACACCAAATACTTTCATGTGTTTGATGAAACATGTTTTGCGAGCTTCTATTAAAAATTTGTTATTGTTTACTTTGATGATATCTTGATTTACATTAAGAATTTGAATGAGCATATTGAACATATGAAATTTGTTCTTGAAGCTTTGAGATCTAAAATGTTGTATGCTAATCTTAAGAAATGTAGCTATTGCATAGACATAGTTATTTTTCTTGGTTTTGTTGTGAGTGCCAATGTGTTGAAGTGGGCAAAGAGAAAATAAGGCAATCAAAGATTAGTCTACAACAACTACCATCACCAAATTAAGGAGTTTTCATGGCCTAACATGATTCTACCGCAGGTTTGTGCCAAACTTTAGAACCCTGCTGCACCATTGACTGAAATAATCAAGAAAAATGTTAGCTTCAAATGGAGAGAAGATCAAGATAAGGCATTCAATATTTAGAAAGAAAGCTAAGTTCTACTTCTTAACTACATCTACTGGACTTTTCTAAAACTTTTGAAATGGAATGTGATGCTTCCATATTGGTATAGGTGTTGTACTTATACAAGACAAGAGACCCAATACATACTTCAGTGAGAAACTTAATGGAGTTGCCTTGAGCTACTCCACATATGATAAGGAACTCTATGCATTAGTACGAACTTTAAAAACTTGTTAATAGTACTTATGGTCAAAAGAATTTATCATCCACACTAACCATGAGTCCTTAAAAGTATCTAAAAGAGCAAGGTAAGTTAAATAGAAGACATACTCGTTGGATTGAGTTCATTGAAATGTTCCCATATGTCATCCAATACAAGCAAGGTAAGGATAATGTTGTGGCTCATGCTTTATCGGGAAGGTATGTTCTTCTTTCCACTCTTTCAGCAAAGTTTCTAGGATTTGAGCACATCAATGAGTTAGACCTAAATGATATTGACTTCTCCATTGGATTTGATGCTTGTGAAGATAAACCATTTAAAAAAATTTTATACGCAGGATAGTTACTTATTTTGAGAGAGCAAACTTTGCATTCCCAAATGCTCATTATGTAAACTTCTTGTTAGAGAGCCTCATGGGAGAGGTTTAATGGGGCATTTTGGGATTCCTAAGAGTTTGGAAATTTTGAAAGATCATTTTTCTGGCCACAAATTAAAAACGATATTGGGAGAATTTGTCATAGATGTATAGCATGTAGAAAAGCGAAATCTAGAGTCAAACGTCATGGACTTTTTACCTGTCCCTAGTCACCCTTAGACTAATGTTTCCATGAATTTTGTTTTAGGTTTGTCGAAGACTAGGACTAGTGTAACACCTCTGAATTGAGTTAGGGTTTTATAGTCTAAACTGGTTAGTTCAATCGTTATTTTCAGTCAAGTCAATTTTAGAACACGTACCAAGTCGATACCGGTCTTATGCTATGAACTATGAAAGTCATATGTGCCCAAGTATATGATGATAATATTAATAAGACAGTAGCAGAATAAGTTATCAGAATGTATAAGAGTACGCCATATTTTCTTTATTTATTTTAATTAGATCGTAAAATTATTAATCTAATTTGGAAAATGCTCCTCAAACATTTTGTTTTGTAACACAAGTCGATTGACTATTACTAATAGGAAGTTAGAAACTAAGGAAAATGATAGTCATGCTATTTCTATACGTCATTAAATAAGCACAAATTTTAAAATTGAAGCAACATTGTAATTTTAGAAGTCCATTTAGCATTACTGAACCAATTTGAAGCCCACATTTATACTATAAAATTTAATTCATGTTTTTACTAACCTCCTAAGAGGAATCATCACTTTAATTTGTTAGATTTCATCTTCACTCCACAAAGTGCTTGAATAATTTGATTAAGATTTTTACTTGAATCGGAAAAACTTAGTTCAGGAGTTTTATAATTTATTTTTTGTGCCCGATGACAGGTAAAGACTTAAAGTAAAAGATCTTAGTCAAAATACTACTTCAATTAGATAAGTAAGTTCTCTTGGTGAAGCGAGTGAATGAGTAAATTCAACAAAAAAATAAAATATCAAAAGGAGGAAACTCCGGTCCTACGTAGACGGAAACGAATTCCATACGTAATAGATGTTCAAGTTCTCAAAACAAGTCCAACGTTATTAAAGTAAAACTACTCTAATGTTCTATCCTTCCAAAGCCTTCGTGAAAACATCGTGCTCAACCTAGTTAGTTGTACCAAGTTAGTGCAAAAATAACTAAGTTATATAACCAATACACATAAGATTTAATAAAACCAGTTATCAACATTTTACATAATTCCAAGTTTTATAGGAGTTTATGGCAGACATCCTCTCCAGTGCTCCCCTAGACTAACTAGCTTAAACAATAACCATACAGAGTTCTTTATGTCCACCCTCGACTATGTTGGGATTTTAACATCCAAAATTTTAAAACTCCATATAACTAGCTTAAACAATAACCATACAGAGTTCTTTATGTCCACCTCGACTATGTTGGGATTTTAACATCCAAAATTTTAAAACTCCATATTGTTGTATGTTTTGACAAGGCAAATCAATAAAGGATAAAAGTAATACTGTAACGACCTGGCCCAAAGTGCAACGTAATGGGCTAAGTCATTTCTTTAAAATGGGTACCCCGAAAGTTAAAGATCTATAGTCTATTCCCACTTATAAACATGATCTTCTCCCAGTATGTACTAGATGTGGGACTAAGTTGAGAGATCTCACAATCCACCCACCTTAGGAAATTTCGTCCCCGAAATGCCTATTCTTGGCCCGTTTCTGGCCTGTGACCGGCAGCCTAGCCAACGTCTTTAGTCTTGTCCACCATCTAACACGTAACCAGGTTGGCTCTGATACTATTTGTAACGACCCGGCCCAAAGTGCAACGTAATGGGCTAAGTCATTTTTAAAATGGGTACCCCGAAAGTTAAAGATCTATAGTCCATTCACACTTATAAACAGGACCTTCTCCCAATAGGTATTAGATGGGATCTCACAGACACATAAAACTAAACATAGAACCTCCAAAATAGAAGGGAAACCACAAACCATCCACAATAATCAAATAATGAGTGCACACATCGGGCAAAGCCGGTACATCATTTTCTTAGGATAAAGCCGAGAACACACATCTCATCATCATCTAAAAATGTTCTTCAGATGGGATACACATCTAATTGGGAACACTCAACCTCAAACTAGAACACACTCCAATTAGGAACACTCAATCTCTAACTCTAATTAGGAACACACAACCTCTAAATCCAATTGGGAACACACTCCAATTAGGAATACCCTTAAATTTTAATTAGGAATACCCTCAAATTCTAACGGGAAGAGACAATCTAATTGGGAAGACCCATAATCTAATTGAGAAGACCCATATCTTGTGAGGAGAGGAGGTAGAGCCTCACTGCAAAACTTTACAGTGAAACCAAATAACATACTTTTCAGTTGTACTACAATCATCACACATGTACAATTACATATCAATTGTACTACAGTCATCACATATATACAACTATATATTTATAGATAATGGGTACAAAACATTATACATGAGATATGCCAACCTCTTGAATACAAAGAACCAAACACCAAATATTCCTCGTCTTTCACAATTCTATTCGAATTCTTGTACCTCTTAGAGTAATTCCATATCTTTATGATTCCCCATGTAGTTATATGTCTTCTTACATTCATTGTATGATGTGGGACTCTAAATAATAGATCCCACACTATTCCTTCTACCATCGGAATACTCATTTATATTTCACATATTTTCAACCACGTCACCTTGATCCGACCTTTGAGCCCCATATGGTGTGTTTTGATTGCCAACCAAGTTGACTAGATTAAGTTATATTATTAAATCACCACCTTTATTGAAATATACTGACCTCAAAATAGTGCTCGTACAGAATCCTGTAAGAACGTCCTAATTTTAAAATTATACATATACGTCGATACTTATGACTCTATCATGCATGCTATAAAAACATGTTTCCTTTGGCTCATAAATTTTGAATCTACTATTGGACTGGTCCGAATAAATTGGTGTTGGCTTGGATGATATGTGTATATGTAAAGGCTAGTTGAGCTGTATTTGCTGACTTTGGGACCGTGTATATATTATGATGTACATGTGTGATTACATGGTACATAGATGCGCAGTAACAATCTTTATATGTGATTTTATATATGAACATGTTATTTTACTTGACATAGGTTTAGATTAGAATTTGGTTATGTGCATGCATTGGGAGTCTAATATATGCTAGATACCTTTAATTTTGTGTCACATTTGCCTTGCCACAACACCCTATGCATATTTATGAATTGCACCTTTTCCATTTTCTATATGACCATTCCATTATTCAAGAGACCATAGAGTTCTTTTCTTTTAGAATTATGATTCACAACTTTTCATATTTATACACTTGTCAAATCCTTTGATACCCTATACAATTAATTCTCACACCTTTTCATCACTTCCAATACCGAACAACTCATTCCTCAAGTTACATTAGTTGCCTACATATACGTTAGAAGACTTATCCTATTTACTCTCTTCTTATTGAAGCTGTTAGGGGCAAACTATAGAGCACCCCACTTTGTTGTTGTTGCCGATAGCTGATTTGCTGTTTGGAGCATGATTATATTTTGTAACGTGCAAACTAATCCATCTCCCCAATTTCTGACTATTTACACTTGTTTATCATTTGCTTTTTCTACTGGAGTTCGAGTCCTCTTTATTAATGCTTAGAGCTAGGATTACATGTATGTTAGGACTCACTTTTGATTTATCATTGTACTCAAATGATACTTTGGTTTATATCATGAAATGAGTTAAGCAACAAGTTTTATTGGCACTTAATTTGGGCCATCTAAATGTTTGTGATTTTGCCTACCCTATATATAGGGGGAAAAGGTTTATGTGCTGCAGCACAACCTTATTTGTTGTGCTTCAATTTTTTCCGGTTGGATTCTATCTGATGGCTAGAAATTAAATCTGTTTGTATATCCCCACCACCTCCAAGTTGAGCACCTCCGACTCCAACCGCCGCCGACGCCCTGGCCATACCCGCTCCTGCTCCACCTCGTCAGCAATGTTGCACGTCTTTCTCAGTGGCAACGTTTGTCCGTCGGGTGGATCGGGATGCTCGCACCAGCAGCTGCGGCCTGTTATGATCTGTGACGCTTCCTCTTTTGTTGTCATGCTATGCTGGTTTTCTCTCGATGTTATCTAATTTCAATTAAGCTTGTCAATTTGCAAAAAGTGGCATGAGCTTTGTAGAAATATATATGAAAATGCTAAGATGATGTAAATTCCTTTTGACACTTGATTGGACCACGATGAGTGAATTGGGATTGTGGAAGAGGTTGATCAACCCTAATTCGAATCAGAATTTTGTAGGATTCTTTTACTACCTTGTTTTTCATTTTCGTAGAACACATTGAAGATTTATTGTTCTTTATGTGCAATATAACTCCTATCCACTGTCTTCAGATTTCGTCCAGGAGTTCTCGTAGATGAGTGATGGTAGATTTATCAACGACCATTCTTGGTTACAAAACAGATTCTCCAATTCTGGTTGCTCCCATAGGGATGCACAAGCTGGCACACAAAGGTAAGAGCATATCATCCCCAAACTGATGGTCAGAGTGAAAGGACTATTCAAACTTTGGAAGATTTGTTAAGAGCTTGCATTCTTGACTAAGGAGGTGACTGGGAGAAACACTTAGCCTTGGTTGAATTCACCTATAATAACTCTTACCAAGCCAGTATATGGATGGCACCATTTAAAGCCTTATATAGTAGGCCCTGTAGATCTCCATCGTGCTAGTTGGAGTTTACCAAAACAGTTATAGTCGGGCCAGAGATGGTGAGGGAAGCAACTGAAAAGGTGAAACTCATTCAGCAAAGGAGCTCACGATCAACAAAAGAGTTATGCTGATGCTCGAATGAAGGACCTAGAGTTCCAAGTTGGGGAGTTTGTGTACCTAAAGACATCTCCTACGAAGGGGGTGATCATATTTAGAATGTCAGGGAAGTTGAAGCCAAGATTCATAGGAGTTGAAGCCAAGATTCATAGGACCGTTTCCAATTCTGGATCGAGTTGGGAATTGTGCATATAGATTAGCATTGCCACCAAGCATAGCTGGAGTGCACAATATTTTTCATGTGTCAATGCTAAAGAAATATGTACGGGATGAAGATCATATCATCAAAAATTTTGAAGACTTCGAGCTACAATCAAATTTAACCAACGAGGAAGAGCCGATCCACATCCTGGCAAGAGAAATAAAGAGCCGATCCACATCCTGGCAAGAGAAATAAAGACACTCAGGAACAAGGAAATTCCTTCGATAAAAGTATTGTAGCAAAATTAGGGTCAGAGGAAGCTACATGGGAGACTGAACAAGAAATGACATGTGGAGATCCCTCAACCTAGTCCCACATCTAATACCTAGTGGGAGAAGATCCTGTTTATAAGTGGGAATGGACTAGAGATCTTTAACTTCCAGGGTACCCATTTTAAAGAAATGACTTAGCCCATTACGTTGCACTTTGGGTTGGGTCGTTACAAATGGTATCAGAGCCAACCTAGTTCTGTGTTAGATGGTGGGATGGACTAGGGACGTTGGCTAGGCTGCCGGTCACGGGCCAAAAAAGGTCATGGGCTGGGGTTAGCAACGGGCCAAGACTAGAAACGTTGGCTAGGCTGCCAGCCACGGGCCAGAAAGGACGTGGTTTGAGGCTAGCAACGGGCCAAGAATAGGCATTTCGGGGATGAAATTTCCTAAGGTGGGTGGATTGTGAGATCCCTCAACTTAGTCCCACATCTAATACCTACTGGGAAAAGATCATGTTTATAAGTGGGAATGGACTAGAGATCTTTAACTTCCGGGGTACCCATTTTAAAGAAATGACTTAGCCCATTACGTTGCACTTTGGGCTGGGTCGTTACATGACAAGGAAATACCCTAGGCTGTTTGTGGCATAGGAGCTTTATATTGTAGTAGCATGAACTAATCCCGAAGAAAAATAAATAAAGTTAATCATACTTGTTCTGTTGCCTATTATGATATTTCGAGGACGAAATATTTTCTGTTGGGGAGATTGTAAAGACTGTGGAAAAAAATTAATATATTTGACTTGGTCTGGAATGGATCGAACGTGTTATATTCTTTACCTGGTTAATTATTATATTTTATTATTTACCCGGTTACCTGGTTAAGTGAAATATGGGTGTTTTCACATACCCTAGCCATCATTTTCTTTTTATAAATTTTGAAAGAGGACGTCATTTTCCACATAGGGGGGGCATCTTCCTCACCTTAGCCGCCTAGTTCTCCTCTTCCTTGCTGGTGTTTCTTCCTTGCTTGAGGTATCCTTCCTATCTCCCTCTTCTTCATTTTCTTTGCGTTCATATGTCTTTTTAATTGATAATAAGCTTGATAAACAAAGTCTGAAATCAACAATAACAAATAAAACTAAACTGGAAATGGAATTTTGCCATGGCCGACGGGTCTGAAGTTGGGCAATGATAGGCGACTGTAAACAAAGATTTCAAGGTAGCCCTCACACCCTCGATAACCTCTCTGGCTGCTGGGTAGAAGGGTCACATCGCCTTGTCCCTGGGTTCCGATGGGTGGCGGAATTTCAGTGATTATGGATGAAATTGTAGCGTGAGATGCTGTGGGACATTCCAGATGTCCAAACCAGTTTGCTGGCCAAAGACTCACGCCGTGCATGCTCACAGCGCTTGGCCTTTATGTTGGGTTGTTGTGCAGGGATAAGGAAAGTGTTCCCGGTGGTGCTGCTGGCCAAACGGAGTGCACCTTGCAGTCCCAGCGGTGCTGCTGGCCAGGAGTCGCTCGCGTTGGTGCAGAACGGAGTTTGACGTGGATATTTGCTGTAAAGCACAAGCTTTATGCTTCCAATTGGATTGGTAGGTAAGGGAGTGAAGGACGTGGTCTAGTGTTGGGTTGAAGAGGAAGATATCAGGCCTAGTTTGGTGCAGGACATCTCCTCGGATAGCTGCTGTAAAACATGGACATTAGGCTTCATCTTTGCCTATTTTTATGTTGTTGTTGATGTCTTGTTGGGATGTTTATATTTTTGTTCAATTGGGTTGCTGGGGAATTGAAGAAGGACGTGACCAGTGGTGGTGCCAAGGTCTGGTCAGGTGCAAAGAAGAAGGTAGGAGAAGAGAAGATGGCCTTGGGGAAGAAGAAGAAGAAGAAGAAGAAGATGGCAATTTTGTAAATATGGGTTGACTCGATACCGGCTCAAGTTAAAAATAAAATTAACTCGTAATAAATCATTAAAAAATAATTATTCTAATAGGTTATGGGTTAAAAATAATAAACTAACTAATTATTGGACGAAATCAACCTAGACATAATTAATAAAAATACGGTAATGATAAACGGTCGATAATTATTCAGCACATAACAAGCGATGAAATTAAATCGGACAGTGATAAGTAATTAATAAAATAAAGATTTTACCTTTACTATATTAAATTTAATATCAGGTAAATAAAGTGATTATTTTAATAATGAGTCAATAATATAGAAAATGGGTTATTAAACTATAATCGAGTAGCAATCACTAGCGTCGAACTTAAATAGCATAATGAAAATAAATAAAGTTCGATTGTATTAATAATATTTTAAAATTAGAATAATACAAATTATTTTAAATAATTTAATTGTACAACTTATTTAACTAAATTGCTATGAATATTGATAGCAATTAAAGATTTAAAACCGTAAACTAAATTATCAAGATTGTGGTTAAGTAATTATCGTCTCAAAGCAAAATATACTAATAATAGTAATTAAATATTTGTTTATAAGTTGATAATTATTTTATTATTTGTTAAGTGTTAATTATGATCTAGATTATTAATGTAAAGTGGGATTTAAATGATTATATCACATGAATAGTTTAATATTTAATATTGTTGAAATTTAATAGTGATATATATATATATATATATATATATATATATATATATTAGTCATTTAGTTGCATGCATTTCTACTCGAATAAGATTATACTTATGTATAATTTTATGTTCTCTTTCAAATTAGGATCATTGGTCGCAGGTGCGAGTTCGAAATATCGAGGTCCATATAATTATTTAAAATGTTGTATTATCCCTTGTGGACAACCTAGTTAGCCTGAGCCCAGATTCGACCACCATGGACCGAGTGCAACCAGGGTCAAGAAATTGACTCAGTCCAACATAGGCTACGCCCTTCATAATCCAATAATGGACATGTCTGACAGCCCATAATACAATAAATTGGACATGGAGGATTGGACTCGCCAGCCAATTACGGACATGGTGGATTGGACTCGCCAGCTCGATAACGGACATTGTGGATTGAACTCGTCAGGCGGTAATGGACATGATGGACTGAGCCATCAGTCAATAAATTGGACATGGAGGATTGGGCTCGCCAACCAATTACGGACATGGTGGATTTGACTCATCAGCCGATAACGGACATGGAGGATTGGACTCGCCAACCGATAACAGACATGGAGGATTGGACTCGCCGGCCAGTAATGGACATGATGGACTGACCCATCAGCCAATAAATTGGACATGGTGGATTGGACTCGCTAGCAAATTCCAGACATGGTGGATTGAACTCGCCAGCAAATTCCAGACATTGTGGATTGGACTCACCAGCCAATAACGGACATGGCAGATTGGACTCACCATCCGGTAATGGACATGATGGACTAACCCATTAGCCAATAAATTGGACATGGTGGATTGGACTCACCAGCCAAATACGGACATGGTGGATTGGACTCACCAGTCGATAAAGGACATGGCGGATTGGACTCGCTAGCCAGTGATGGATATGATGGACTGACCCATCAACCAATAGATGGACATGGTGGACTGACCCATCAGCCAACTAATGGACATGGTGGACTGAACCATCAGTTAATAAATAGACATGTTGGAATGGTCACAACACTCAATATTATAGATAATGATAGGGAGTTTATGGACTTATTTTATTTAATTATACAGCTTAGTAGCTAATCACTAACGCAGAATTGCCTCTGCAGGTTAGCAGCTAGAACTAAAGACTAAGATACGATAGGGTGGTTCTTCTACCAACTTAGGTGGTGAACAGATAATAAGCGGACTTCACTTTTTACTTTTCTTGTGTTATAAATGTGGCTATGGGAAACGGTCTAAGACTGTGAGATAATTATTTTATGCATTTTCATTTGAAACATAAGTGCTTTTGAGTTAGAAATGCTAGACTTATTTGCTTTCATATTATTCATGTAACCTTTTAAGTAACACCCGGTCTGGTTAGGACTAGATTGTGAGATCCCTCAACTTAATCCCACATCTAATACCTGCTGGGAGAAGATCTTGTTTATAAGTGAGAATGGACTATATATCTTTAACTTAGGTGAACCATTTTAAAGAAATTACTTAGGCCCATTACGTTGCACTTTAGGCTGGGTCGTTACGGGTGGTATCAGAGCAGCCGGTTACGTGTTAGATGGTGGGTTGGACTAGGGACGTTGGCTAGGCTACTGGTCATGGGCCAAAGAAGGTCATAGGTTGGGGTTATTAACGGGCCAAGTGTACTATTACGGGCCAAGTGTAGGAATTTCGGAGACAAAATTTCCTAAATGTGGGTGGATTGTGAGATCCCTCAACTTAATCCCACATCTAATACCTACTGGGAGAAGATCTTATTTATAAGTGAGAATGGGCTATATATCTTTAACTTAGGTTAATCATTTTAACGAAATTACTTAGGCCAATTACGTTGCACTTTGGGTCGGGTCGTTACAGGTTCAATACCAAATTTTGATGCAAATAGGGCTTGCCCAAAGTAGGTAGATAAATGGGAAGAGGGAAAGGTTCAAGCATTTTTACATAGTTGTGGGCTTCAAACGGATAGATAAGTGATGACATCATCAAGCTCCTTTGTGGGTAATTCTTGTGGGTGTTGAGTTCAAAGATTTCCATTTTGGAGAAACATGGCATTGTAAAATGTGGCCATTGAGTGACTATGCTTTTGACCACTTTGCCTCTGCTAGACATTACAAAACATAAAGTGAAAAGAGGTATTGTACACTGTCAATTTTTGTATGTTCTACGAAAGACAAAATTGTTCTATTTCTGTTGCAAGGATTTAAGGACCTTTTAAAGTTAAAAGATATAAAATATGCTCAAAGATTAGAACTTTCCACTTGCAAGTGCAAAGATTTTGACAGTTTTGCAATTCACATTGGTTGTAGTCTTAATTTTTGCCCATGTGATCGTATGCTGCTAATGTTTCTCCTTTCTGAAGGAGTTTGTGTTATAATTTTCCTTCCTTTTCTTTTAGGCGAAATGTCACAAAGCTAGTGAGGAAATCAAAAGAGAAGTCGCCACCATTGAATCAATATTCAAAGACAAGGAGCTTAAAGAAACTGTAGGTTTGGCAGTTGAGAAGTTCAAAGTTAGCCAAACTTGGAGAGCTTGTTAAAGAAAAACTATCAATATAATCGTGCAAGGTATGCAGCTAGTTAAAGAAAAACTAGATTTATCAACTATGAAGTAGATAACACCTAACAGGACCTTGAAGTACATTATGTAACCTGGTGTTTCTGAGATAATGCATAGTAAAAATAAGTACCTTTTGTGGGTATGATAAACATCATGGCTATAATTGTAGACTTGCATGGCAATTAGTACTTTTTTCAATTGACTTAAACTATTGTAGATCTTTAGTTCAAAATTGGCAAAGCACTCAGGAAATTGTTGAAGGATGGTGGTTCAAATCCATCAAGATCCTACTTAATCAATATTTGATGAAAATTTGAGATGTTGTAATTATAGAAATAGATGAAAAAAATCTAGCAACCCAATAGTGTGGTGAAGAATTTGGTTGGTTCTAGAGTCGTTGGAGTTGGGACCTCCGACAATGCAAATGACCGGCAGGTTCTGGCTGCATGCGCGGGTGATGTCGTTGATTTAGGTTCTGGGAAACATTGTATAAAATGCCACTTAACCCGAGTCATTTAATCGATCAATCTTCCAGATTAATAACCCTCGAAGATGAGATCCCTCGAGTATGTTTTCGAAAAGAATATCCACCACATGTTACCTTCGGGCCTATTATATAAATCCCTTCCCATACTTATATATAGTTTTATTGAGTTTTCAGTGAGACAACCTATTATACAAATCCTTTCCCATACCTATATATACTTTTCTCGAGTTTTTAGTGAGACGAGAAATGGGAAAACCGACTTGTACGTACCATGAGCAGGTGCACGTGCCTATCAAAGCGGGGCTCTAGATTAGTAAGCTAGTTGCTCCAATCCTAAGGAATCCTGACAACTCTCATTTTGAGTTTCTCACACCCAAAGAAACGTGGAGGTTTATGGGTATTGTTTAGTACAGTGCATGTACGGGTATTATTTAGTACACCGCATGTATGGCTTAGTACAGTACATGTCCGTACTTGTGGTTTCGGACTCTTGTGGTTCAAAGGGTACTTAGGCGACTGTCTGAGAGTAGATACGCAGGGTGTGGTTCGGGTTAGTCGACCTAACTGGGACCAGTGATATTTCGGTTCAGATCCCAAGCGTGAACTAGATTTGAGGTGTTACAGTCATTATCTTTTTTGTGCATTTTGTTGTAATCTTCTATAATGTTATTGAATGACAATGATAATTTTTTTGTCTATTTATATTATTTTTAATATCATATCTATGCCACTTGGAACACAACCATGATATATCATACCTTTTTTCGTCTATTTACATAATTAAAGCATCTCAAAATTTTGGGGGCCCGCTATGCCAAGAGACAGCCCATCCCTCTCTTTCCTTTTTTTTTGCACCCCCATGTCGCTACACAGGAGTGGCATGGGGACGTACAAAGGGGATCCTATCAACTTGTTTCGACCTAGGATAATAAGCTCATGAGCTTGGTCTTACTTCACCGTTGAGAAATGAAAAAAGACTTCCATCTCCAAGCTTAGCTCAAACATAGCTCGCTTCTTTTCTTTTTGGATGTGAAGCAGTGTCAAACCATAATACCCAACCAGCATTAGCTCTCCCTAAAAGGGAGGTGATCCAATTGCACCTTCCAATACAGCTGCCTTGTTACAACTTCACTCCAGTATTTGAACCACCATCCCTCAAGAATTTCTTAAGTGATCTACCAATTTTGAGCTAAAGATCCACAAAAGTTTAAGACATTAAAAAATATAAACTGGTGGAATTGATTCAGAATCCAACTAAAGACCAAATAATTTAAGTCAATCCATCAGAGCAAAGCATAACCAAACGTCATCCCCAAGTAGTTTACCTACAACATATTTCATTAACCTAATAAATTTCGTACCACTTACAGCCTTCACCCTCATCATATATTTTGCCATTGAGCTCTTCCATTGATTGAGATTTATATTTTCCAAAGGGTCCAAAGGCTAAAGAAGGAGCACATAGAGGCTAAAGAATGAGCTTCGTCCAACAACAGCTACTTTTTACCCATTATACTAACACCACAACTTTTCAAGAGTTCAAGACAACCCTACATAGAGATTGTAATGAGTACACAATAAGTTAACCATCTTTGATAGTGTGGCAATAGAATTCTAGTGACAGAAAATTATCCTGAACCATAGGGGTGTAGGGCTCAAACAAAGGATCCCTTCCTTTCATGGCCAGCTTTCTAATATTCAAGGGATGAGACCCTTCCACATCTTTCTCGAAGACTAGAACCAATCAAATACAGTAATTGAATTTTTTGCATATGAAGCAGCCTAAACATAATTGCACAAGCAGTAAATGCAATTAAAACTATATCAAAAACTTCCCCATGTAATTGCCATATCAATACATCACACCATCAACATTGAAGCTCGAAGCATGAATTGGTTAAGTATGAAGACCAGAACCAATCAAGTACACTAAAAAATGAAGCATGAATTGGTTAAGTATGAGGGCCAGAACCATTCAAATACTGTAAAAAATAGAAACTTTGTCCCATATGAAGCAGACCAAACATAATCATTCCAAAATTTAGAAGCAGAATAAATGGAAACCAAATTTTGGATCAATTTAGAGAAAATAATTAAACTTTACTAAAAACCTATCTTAATTCGATTATAGGAACCTAAAATGAGAACTAGAAAAAAAACAAAAGAAAATAGAAAAAGAACCTTGGCATAGGTGTTGGAGAGGTAAAGGACTTGGGAAGCGATTTCATGGCGAATGGTTTGGGCAATGGCTTTGTCGTGGATGATCTTCACCTTCGACACCATGCCCACCACATTATTTCCAAGTCGAGCCAAATGTAAAACAAAGAAAATTTTCTCGACAGGTATGGGGCTGAGGCGGATGGAGGGGTGTTGTTGAGGGTGAAGTTGGAGGGTTGGACGCGGATGGTGCGGTTGCAGTGGAGGGTGGGGAGGTTGTCACCGGGGTGGAGGCAGCGGAGCTGGCGAAGGTGAGGCCGAGGTGGATGACGGCGGGGTCAAAGTCGGTGCGGGGGTTGACGTGGGCGAGGATGAAGAGCGTTGAGGATATGGGGAGGGTGGTGGCATGTTATTACTAAATTACCCTCAAGGACAACCATCTTGGCTGTGCTACAGCACATACTCCCCATCCTCTATATATACAATATATATATATATTGTAATACCTTAATTTATTATCGTTGGGCTATCGCATACAAACCTTACAGAAATTAATCTCAAACCCTCCGAGAGGGTTAAGATGGGCACCATATTGGGCTTTCATATAATACATGCAAGTGATACTACAACTGATGAATCTTACCTTTAAAGCTCCTATATCAGCACTCCAACCTATAACAAAGGTAGAACCTCCCCTATGACTAAGATGGCTACTTCAAGAGTGTGATAATCATTTTTAGTTACACAAAGACAAGACCCTTAATGTAGCTTTGAGGTTGAGTGCTGTGACACTCAATTTCTTATACTTACTTAAAGTGATTGGATTAGGTATCTTGATTTTTTAATATTGATGAATGTGATATATTTAACACTGAGTCATGGTTATCAGTTTTACATGCCCTATAAGTAAAATTAAACACAGAGGCATCATCAAATGCCAGGGTATCATACCCTAGTAGACATAGGACGACATCAGCGACATTTTATCGCATCCCTTTAATGTCTGACCATTTAACCATATTTCCCACACTTTAACAAAATTTCAAGGTTAAGATCCCTTGATCGTTTCTGAAAGATAAGTCCAACACAAGCCCCTAACCTAGCGTACTAGGTATATGTACGAGGTTTTGCGATTTTACAAATATGAAAGAGTTGTATGGGTATTATTAATCACGTGAATACATCTTCAAACCTTGAGGTAATGCAAAGATACTATGCAACACATTTTCGAAATTTGTAGTACTAACTTAATCGTTCTTTTGACACCCAAGTTTGTGGTAGGTGTTACATGAAGGTTGTGAGGGCTTAAGTTGTTGTATGATTAAGAACTTTGTCGTGCTTTCATGCTGACTCTTTTAAGCATTGTTGCTACTGCCCATGTGAGGCTTTTGAAATTTTCTATGTTCCTGTGAGTAATGGAATTCTCATTTAGTGTTATTTTATCAGTATTTATTTCGGACTAGCAATCAAATTTATTTGATTAGTGATGTTTTTCTTATTTATATGTTGGTGAGATTCCTTGGCATAGGCCTACTTAGGCATACAAATTGAGAGGCACAGTGGTGGTGGCAGGGGCCATGTTATGCGTTTATGTATATCAAATTATATTTTGATGGATGTTTGGATTGTGTACATGAGCCCCGAACTCATGATGAACCTTGTACGTTGGATTGGGTTTTTATTATATGTTGGTTGCATACGTGTGCTAATTTATTATTTTATTATTATTATCAATGTGGAGCGGATAAACTTTGGGGGAAGGCTAACTATTCTCTACATGGTGTATAAGCTATAGAGTCCTAGAACATAACGAGGTGCAAACTATGGGTACAAAACTTATTTAGCCATTGTTGTGTATGTGTGTGTTTGTAGAGAAACATGGGTAGGAGTATAGGGGTCTTACTTGCATGACATGTTAGGATTGATTGTTTGACGTCATGAATGTCTGATGGTGGATGGAGTGATAATTGTATGTTTTGAGTTGTGTTTAATGAATGTTAATGATCTAATTAGGTAAACTAAATTTGAGCAAGCTAATTGACTCCAACGTAACTTAGAAAAATATAATCAAACCAGTATGAATATGATGAGCTAGAAATATTTTTACACTAATGATTGTTTGACTGTTGATGGGTGATGAGTGTACTGGGAGTATGACTTTTGTGTTGAGTTTGATACATCATTCAGTTAGCAGACGTTAGCTTCTAGATTTGATGTGTAGGTACGAAGTAGGAGTTCACCGCATAGGCACGTGGACACGATTAGAGCTTCTACCAAGCCCATTTAGGACTCGCCCTCGATTTATTATCTCATTCTATCGTGATATGATTTGACAGGTGAACAATTGTGTCGAGTGGTGGATTTATCATATCCCACTCCATATTAGTAACCCTCGAGGATGAGATCCCTTAAGTTTGTTTTCAAAACTCAGATCTAGCTCATGATATCTTCGGCCTATTATATTAAAATCCCTACCCAGGCCTATATACATGTAGCTTTCTTATTTTCAATAAGATGTATTTTAGGGCCTCACACCAATTTTTCTAAGTATTGTTCATGGGTTTGGGGACTTCAAATAAATGTAGGTCAATGGGCCTAGGTAGCCAAAACTATGGGGTTGAGTCCAGAAAAATCTCAGGAACAAAGTCCATGTATTTAGGCCTAAGTGGGCTCGGGAATTGGAGGTATTGACTAGGTCTTTTCTAGAGCTAGGTGAGACTATTGGGCGTGAAAAATTCTAAAGCATGATCCAATAAGTCAAATGCCCTTAAATTTGGATATGATTCTACTGGGATATACCCTAACATGTGAGAGAAATTTCATGCACATTAATCACCATTTGACTATGTTTTAGACTTTACATCCGGAATTAAGGAACTAGGTTTTACCTTGCATTCTGCGCCTTCTAAAACACTGACTAATCTAACCACCAATATGAATTTTATTTAATTAAGTCTAAAAATTACACATTATTAATAGACAATTAGAGTCATTATGTAATTCTTGCAGATTTTATTAACGACTTTTACATAGCTCACCGCAAAGTACAATCTCAAAGCATGACAAAATAGTCATACATCACAGCAAGCATTTCACACAATTAGGGTTTAATTCATGCCCTTTCAGTGGTTCATTTAGTGTGATATTTTTTCATGGATAATCTAACATAGAGAGATATCACCATGCAAAGTATTGATATATAAAGCTAACTACATCATGATGCAAAAATTGGGGTATTAGGTGGCCAAGTTATAGGGACCATGAAAGCTGTCATCATTCTCAAAATTTAGCACCCTCTACATGCAAATAGATATCATAATAGATAAAGTTTTCAACATGAAAAGTGTAAATCTAATAGTGATGAGTTCAACGAAGAAAGAATCATGGATAAAGGGTATCTACAATGCAAGATATGAATTTTAAGGGAAAATAGTGCATATACATGACATTATTATACTAAAAATGCATATCTATTTTTGTACATGATAAATTGAGATGATTCCAAGTTCTATTCACTCCTAACAAGTAAATATATGTAAAACAAATTACAAATAAATGTAAATAAGCATAGAAGCATGCATCAGCACCAAACCAATGCATAGAGAAGCCAAAGGAAAGACCTTCACCTGAAAGGAGACTAAGGAGAGGTCTTTGTGGCTTCCTACCCCAAAATGCATGACACTAGGTGGCTAGGCTAGGCTAGGAGGAGCTTGGAGAGGTGGGGAAGGCCTAGAGTTGAAGAAGGGTAGCTAAGGACCAAGAAAGAGGATTGGAGGAGATGAGGAAAGAAGTGAAAAGGGGGAAGGAAGGGGCTTCCAACCACCAAAAGTCATGACTTGCTAATATCAGAAGTATGGTATCATAGGCAAGGTGTCATGCTGGAAGAGGTATAGGTGTCATACCTAATAAGGTATTGTTTGGCTCAAAACACAAAAACTTAAAGTTTTTACCCTAAAATGGTCGGGATGACCTTAGAAATTATGTTATGGGTCCCACAAGGACTAGGACGGTCTGAAAAGGGTTTCAAATGCACAAAAAGTAACCTAAACAAGCACAAGACACAGTCCTAACATCTATCTATACCTGACTTGATCGAACTAAACATAAAAAATCGAGCCTATAGCGTCCAAACAAGCATACCAGCACTCAAGGAATCTAAGATCAGGATGATATACACTATACCATAATCGAAACACAACAAGAATGACTAGACCCAACTAACCCAATCTAAGTCAAGACCGAATCGACTGGAAACCCTTGGGCAAAAGGGTGGGCATGTAGCATCCAAACAGCGTACCGAGCATCAAAGGAGGCGCCATTAAATATTAATTATGAGATTAAGTTGAGGGATCTCACAATCCACCCACCTTAGAAAATTTTGTCCACAAAATTCCCTCACTTGGCCCTTTTTTAGCCCTAGCCAATGCCCTTCCTTGGCCCATGACCAACACCTTAACCTACATCCATAGTACAACCCATCTTCTAACACAAAACTAAGTTACTCTAATAACATTTGTAACGTCTTAAACTATAATTGAAACTAATGGGCCTATGTCATTTCTTCAAAAGTAATTAACCAAAGTTTAAGATCTATAAGTTATTCACACTAACAAACAAGATCTTCCCCCAGTATATATTAGATGTTAGATTAAGTTGACGGATCTCACAGGATAGAATCTTAACTTAAAGGCTCCTACTATGAGCACTCCGAGTCACAAGGGAGGCAACACCTCTCCTATAACTAAGAGAGTGACTTAAAGAATGCATACTACTCTCAATGCTCAATCTCATGTATAAATTCATTCCTACACTTAATTTGATCTTTGAGTTAGATAGCTTATTACATGATATTAGGCAAGGCTTTGAGGAAAAAATTTTCTCACCACTTAGGGTGATGAATTACTTCTTTTGGTGGAACTACTTGTCACCTTGCAGCTCTCTTGGCTCCATCTTCTTCCATTACCTCTTGTAATGCTTTGATCTTGACCATGATCTTCTCAACTCTCTCAAAAATGTCAAGGACAATTGATGAGCTTTGAGCTGATGGAGGAATTTATGTAGCAGCATTTGGAGAAAAAGTTGATGCTTGAGAGTAGCAAGGAGGAAGGCTATTTCCATATCATAGCAAAGGCACTGAGTAAGGAGGTGGGCATGGTGAAGGACAGTAGTACCCATATCAAGCCAAAGGTAATGGAAATGATACCGAATAGGAATATGGCATCTTGGAGTTGGGAGGTTGAGTAGAGCCTGACTGGACTGGGTGCATATAGTGGGTGGTACATGTGTGTGGGTAGGGTCGCTAGGTTTATTCGTCGTGGCTACTAGTTTGCTTGTGGAAGGTGAAATACAGTGTGGAAGCTTGCAATGTGTTGTATGGCTACTTCAAAAATTGTATGAGGTGCAATGAGCCCTAGTCTTAGGTCATTGCCTCTCAAAATTTATGCGAGAAAAATAAACCTATAAAGGGGAAGGTTAGTTCTTCGATTGGCTTTAACTCCACAGCGACATCTTCAATGGCATCTTCACTTAGTCGTGTTGTTCATAAGGAAAACTTAATAGCTTCAACAATACTATAACCATCGTGTGGGTTCCCAATGGAGCCACTAATTGTTTGTGCAAAAACTTAATATTATGCAGTTTCGGTGGGAGACAAGATTGAGGGTTCATCCAAGACGCCTTTGCTACTGTAATCACAAGTTATCCAAAGAAGGGGGTGAAAAGGATGTGTAAAAGGGGAGAAATATAATTTGCATATGAAAGAGGAATTATTGCAACCGGTTACAAGGATTATAAAGAAGTTTTATGAAGATTTTAAGCAAGAGCCAACAATAATAAGCCTTTGGACTTCTTGGATGACAAGGAAGGGGCTAAGAGTTTAGTGTCTCTACTTCTCATTTTCTTATTCCCTAACCTATTTTTTGGTACTTGTCAATCCAAGTTTGCCAAGGAATGATGAGGCCCCTCTTCATACAGCTAGGAGAGAATGTAAAGGGATGCCTCTAGACATAGCATGTCGACCTTTGACATAACTTTCTATCAATTTCTATCCACGAGTATTTCGGATTCAATGTGACTCCTTGGAACTTGTGTCATGTCTCCTTCATTTTTGTCTTTTTATATATATTTTAGTTTTCATGTTTATTTTGACTAGCACACATGTTGGCATTTTATATGCATATATGTATGTATGCGTGTGTGTGTGTGTGTGTATATGTGTGTGTGTGTGTGTGTCGGTTTCCTATGTGACGTGAGGGATGGACATGGACATGGTTATCATTTGGAGTCTTGTTAAGAAGCTAGTTTAGTGGTTGGTTGAGAAGCCAAGGTAATATTTCCAACTGGTTTGGTAAACAAGTACCCAACGTGACCCAAAATATCAGGTTTGGATTCCACCATATCGGGTTTAGGTCTACGGTTTCATATTTTTATTAGTACTCAGTTTTATATTTAGTCTGGATTCTAGTCTCAAAGGACTTGATCCTATAACGACCTGAACCTAAAAATTTAAACTTTTGTTATAGTTTGGAATATATATATATATATATATATATATATATATATATATATATATATATCACAAACTATATTATATTTTTATTATAAATAAGGAAATAGTTATCATAAAGTATTTCAAGTTTTGGGTTTTCTTATATAAATGTATATAATATATTTATTTTCATTTGGGTTCTAGTCGGTTTTGAGTTTGTTGAATCAGGATCAGGTCAAGTTAGGATCTAAGTTAAAGAATAAAGATAAACATATTTGTATTCAGGTTCAGGCATTTAATATCGGGTTGGGTTCAGTCCTCCAAAACCCGAACCAGTCCAATCCAATCCCTTTGCAATACCTATGGTGATTGACAATTCTAATGTCATTTGTTGCATGTTCCTAGACCATTCTGTCTTGTTTTGCACCCACAACATCAATTGCTAATGGTATCTACCATGTTTGATGCCTCTACTAATGAGGGAGTTTACTGTTTTCCCTGCAGACCAATGTGGGACCCTTTATAGAGTAGGAGTCACTGTGATATAATGCATTCTACCCATAAATCATATATATTGGAAAACTTAGCCTCAGCTATAGTTCAGATTAAGTGTCTGAGCTACTTTGCATTTGAACCCTTAGATCAAATCCAAGGGTCATAAAACAGCCCAATACCCTTCCGTGCTATCTCCTCCCTCCCTTGATCAAACTAATGTTGTTCCTTGCCTGAACCCTTCCTTTTCTCCCCTTGCTCTTTCCTTCGTCTACAATTTCTCATCAACCTACCCAGTTTTGATTTGGTGTATGAGATACTTGCCCTCTGTTCATCATTTATTATAGAGATCACCCAAAAATATTTATCAACCCCTGTCATAAACCACAACACCTAACTAAATCTAAATCAACAAAAATGGTAGTGTAATACCCAATAATTTTTGTGTTCTTAAAACCTTGAGAGACTGGGTACCTACTGTTTAAATATTCATAACTCTAAAAGTACAAGTCTAAAATTTTAAAAATTTTAAGGAATAAAAATAAACTTTTTACATAATCTAACAAATCAAAAATTGCATTAATTAGATTTATGTATTGAGAGTTATAGCTTTTATAAGTTGATGGATAAACCTGAAAAATCCAAAGTGTAGTACATAAACAAGAGCTTTTACTAGGGGACAACTAATATTACATGCGAAAACTACGTGAGGATTTGGAGGACTTCTTACGCACTCTTGGACATTGATGGAGTATGTACTACAGTCTCTCTACCTAACCACAACTATAGTTAATGTTAATTTTTGAACTTTCTAGGAAGAAAATTTAAGAGTTCTCTAGTCTCTTCAAATAATAAGAACATTTAGACCTTGTCTTTATACGAAAAACTAAAATTAGAATTATTTTTAACATCCCCCTTTAATTCTAATTTATTTTATTTTTAATTATCGTGATATTGTCTCTCTGTCATCCTTGTCTTAGGCAACTAATTTTCACAATGTCATTGTTCAAATCATTATTTTGTTATGCTACTCAAATTACAACAGCTAAATCACATTGAATGTTACCTTTGCAAGGGACGTTGTACGGTGTTGTTTGTCTTTGCTTAGCTTATTTACTGGTGAGTAAAATAACGACCCGCCCGTTCCGAGTCTAAGGGTAAAGTGTTACAATATAAAACTAGGTACCTTATAAATTAATTTTTTATTAATTTAACAACATCATAAATAAATTCATGATGTAAAATTTTGGTTAAAATTCAAATTCTAAGTCATACCATAAAATATAAGATAAGAAATTAATACTCGAATTTAATTAAGATTCATGAAACAAACCGAAATCCCACTGTCAAGCAAATAGATTAGAAATATAATAATAGCTAAAGAAAAAAAATCAATAGTCTTTAACTAGACAATTCATAATTTATATAGTTTGAAGGTTAAACCACAACATGATTACATCATAGCGTTAATCAATCATACCCATTAATTTACATGAGTTTGAAATCACATTACTCAACTCATGTACATACACCACTACAAAGAGGTGATGATTATCATCAAATCCCATAATTAAATAATTTGCTAAATTCAAATGCAAAATTGATTAAAACAAAGTTGACACCCGATTATTTCCATAATAATTTAGTCACCTTATAATCGCATGAAATTTTCAGGCCGGGGTCACGACAACACATGATATGCACATAAATTCCAAACCATGAATTATAGTTGACATTCGAGCGACCAATGCTTATAACTTTATATATATATATATATATATATATATATATACATATATATATATATATATATTTAAAATACACAAATACCTTATAAAAATGACGAACCTCAAAGCTTACAAACGACGGGTTAGCATTATGTCATTTAATTGCCCACAGCATATGATATATTTCCAAAATAAATGACTGCTTAAAGACTTATTGAGGACCTATACAGATGACTCAGTTTAATAATCTACTCCACAACTCCTTAAATATTTATAGTTGATAAGATCATTACCCACTTAGTTAATAATGCAAATGCATATACACAACCCATTTTACACCGTGGATCAATTTTTTGAATCTCACATTTACTACATCTAAGTACTTATTTCGGACTTAATAAGATTTATAACTCCACATGAGATCATGAACTACAACTATAACAACATAAATTAATTCATCATAAGCGACAGCATGTAGACATCAAACTCATTCACGTCAAAATAAGGAAAAATAAGATCATCATTTGGCTTTAAACAATCACTGCGACCCAACTTAACAAACATAAGCGGTAAAACATTTCCCTTCTAGTCAAATCATATAAGAACCTAGGCACATACAGCAACACAAACTAAATATGCCACCCCTTCAAATTTCAACAGTTAAATACCATATCGACGTGAAAGAAAACAGAGACCTCGAGCCCTGGCATGCAAGTCACTGGGCTAGGTGAATCTTGACATGATACCCATGCCGCAACGCTTATGTCCGCATATCCAACCGCTGCCACGGACAACATATCAATGCCAGTAGCAAAACCATCAAAAGATTCATGCAGGGAATAACTAGACCCGCTACTTCTTATAGAGAATACAAGGAGATCAACAAGTATTTACCCTATAAACACATAATCGATCAACACAAAACATCACCCAGTACAAAAGAAACTTTTATTTTTAATGCCCACTGGTGTGAGTTTCCTCCCCCAAATCGACGACGAGCTCCTTCCCTTTTCCCTGCTTGTTCCCTTGCTTCGGTGGGGCCATGGATTTGACGACCAGCCTGCGAAACAGAGGAGGTTGGGAGGATGCGACTGAAATGGTGGAGGACGGGACAGGGATGAAACCCTTGCTCCCTTGTTGATCGTTCTAGAAAGTAGGAAGAAGATAAATGGAAAAACAAAATCAAGAATTCAATTCTTCAAGTCATGCCAATTACAGTTTGTTTCTCCCCCTTTTATTCTGTTTTCCAGCCCAACTCCTAGTTTTCCGCCAGTACATTTCATTCAAAACTGACGGTTACAACTAAATGCTGACAGTTCGAAGCCCGCAATGCCCCTTCGTACTCCTCTACTCACTATATTCATACCAATTACCCTCCCCTTTACAAGAACCTTGTCCCCAAGGTTGTACAGATTACGAATTACAAGGAAGTATCCGCCATTGGAGTAGTATAAGGTAAGAAATTGGTACAGGAATAACAGCTGGCCAAGGCGCGACGAAATGCCATGCTTCAAAGCCAATGCATTAATCCCAGCAGCAATAGACGTGCACCTGTTTGATCCCAAGTGGCCCCCAATCTGCTGAATGCCACAAGTACCAAGCCTGGCCTTAGAAGTTAAAGATGCAGAAATAACAGCAATAACAAGAACAGAGGGCAATGTTTGCTCGGAGCTCCTATAGGATCGACCAACGAATGCAACCACCGTTCTCCTTAAATCAGGATAATGTTTTATCTCCTTATCAGAAATGATTGAAAGTAGCATGCCAGGAAGCTGGAAAAATTCGTGAAAAAACAATTGAGTGATTGCCGGAGCTGGGAGTGGAACTTGTTCAAATGCTTGTAGCGACTTGTCCACTTGTTCTTTTGGTAGGATTGATAATGGCGTCTTGAAGTGCTGCAGGGTGTGAACCACCTGTAAATTCATTAACAACCCCTGTTTTTGGGTTTTGAATGAATGGGATGGCTTCTTCTTATCACACAACTGACCAAGGGGGAAAAGTTGTCCATGCAGCTCTATTGTTTTGCCTTTTTCAGTGAAAGACATTGTTAGGAATTCAAAATTCCATAGTATGGATCCCAATGTCTTCAACCATTGGATGCCGAGAACAACATCAAATTCTGCCAGCGGAAGGACGAAGAAATCTGTCACCGTCTTATACCCGGGAAGATCTAACTCAACGCTCTTACACTGTTCCCCACAATTTATTCTCTCGCCAATAGCAACCTGAACGTTTATGCTCTTGTTTGTTTCCACCGGCAGCTTCAATTTCCGGATCAAACTTGCATTCAAAAAGTTGTGTGAGCTCCCGAATCAATTAGCACTGTTACTTGGTGTCCTCTCACTTTCCCCAACAACCTCATAGTGTTAGCAAGTGATGCATCAGTTAATGCAGTAAAAGAAATTGCCGGAGTCATTGAATCCCCTTCCTGCGCACTGTCCTCTTGTGCTGAAAGATCCTCTTCCCCTATGACTTCAATGGTGAATAGCTTCTTGCATTTGTGTCCAGGGAAAAATTTCTCATCACATTTGAAACATAACCCTGCTTCTTTCCTTTCTTGCAACTGTTTGACACTGAACTTCCTGCCGGTAGTTGTCTCTTTAGGTTGAAAATCTGCATCCATAGCTACTTCGCCTTTGCTACTTTCCGAATTGTGTTCCTTTTGAGAGGGAGCAGCTGTGTATTGAGAATTCCCTCTCACTTGTCTTCCATATGTATGCAATCTCTGGCTCACATGATGCTCTAAATGTCTGGCGAGTCCTTGTGCATCTAATAAAGTCTCTGGTTTTCTTGCTTTTACCTCCATTCGCAGCTGGGACTTGAGACCACAAGTGTAACTACTAATCTTCTGTTTTTCGGTCATATGTCCAGCTCTTGATGCCAATCTATTGAATCGAGCAGTGTATTCTTGGACTGAAGAATCCTGAGATAATCGAGTGAGATCTCCGTAAAAATCTTCATAATCCGAGGGTCCAAATTGCAAGTTCATGGCCTCTTTCAGCTGCTGCCAAGAAGTCATTTCCTGATGTTGTTGCAGCATATCGAACCAAATCTGGGCGTCGTCCTCCAAGTGGAAGCTTGCTAGTTCGACTTGCAATGCTTCATGGACATTGTGCAACTTGAAAAATTTCTCTGCTCGACTGAACCATGAGATGGGATCCTTTGCCCCATCGAATTTAGGGAAACTTAGTTTGGATCCCTTCAAGCAGTCCTCAATTTGCACAATTGGATGAAACCCCCCTGGACATTATGACGAACAGGTTCCACCCTTGATCTGAGCATTTCTTGCTGAAACCTTCCCCTGAAGACATGGTTGGCAATTCCCTCCCGGTCTAGCTTGCGGAATCCTTCCTCCCGACATCCTCGCCTGTTCTTCCCTTTGGGTGTTTCTTCGACTATCCTGCCATTGATCATCAATATCCAACCCAACAACAGGAACCCTCATATGAGGTGTCCCAATTCCCTCACGATTATCCAGATTCCCCTATCCTCAACCCTCGATTGCAGTAACAATTCGAGTTTTGCAGAAATTTCAGCAACGGCAGTAATCAAATGATCCTGAATCTGTTTAATGTGAGATAATTCAACCGAGTTGGGTGATGGATTCATACCTCCCTCGCCTTGCTCTGATGCCAAATTGGTGTGAGTTTCCTCCCCCAAATCGACGACGAGCTCCTTCCCTTTTCCCTGCTTGTTCCCTTGCTTCGGTGGGGCCATGGATTTGACGACCAGCCTGCGAAACAGAGGAGGTTGGGAGGATGCGACTGAAATGGTGGAGGACGGGACAGGGATGAAACCCTTGCTCCCTTGTTGATCGTTCTAGAAAGTAGGAAGAAGATAAATGGAAAAACAAAATCAAGAATTCAATTCTTCAAGTCATGCCAATTACAGTTTGTTTCTCCCCCTTTTATTCTGTTTTCCAGCCCAACTCCTAGTTTTCCGCCAGTACATTTCATTCAAAACTGACGGTTACAACTAAATGCTGACAGTTCGAAGCCCGCAATGCCCCTTCGTACTCCTCTACTCACTATATTCATACCACCCACACAACCAACGAGTACTTCATGCACCGAACATATCGTCAGCAAAAAAAAAAACACGAAGATGCGCATGAAAGAAATCCAAAGAGAAAGAAGGAACCGGAAGAAGGAAGAAGATATGGGAATAGGGAGGAGGAGGAAGAAGTTAAAGATGTGGAAGAGAAGGAGCTGCAGCTATGGTGCAGACAAGACATGTCTAACACAAAGATTTAAGGGGATAGAAGTGGTACCTAACTCTCTTAAAATCTCTCACACATCCTCCAACGTCAATCAACACTTATCCTTTTACAACACCTGCTCTACCTCATTTCCACGTAATCAAACCATTTAGAACCTAACCACCCGTATCCCCACTTGATCGTTAAAAAATTTTAATTATTATTTTTATTATTCTTATTTTTTAATAAAAATTAATTAAATAATATTTGAAAGACAAGAAATTAATTTAATAATGTCTAAGACTAGTTATAAAATTTATAAAAACTTAAATAAAATAACTTAAACTATTTTCAGGGTTTCATAAATACTACTTTTGAAAGTTTTGGGGGTGGTTTTATTTTTCTCAAACTCATTGTTTTGTATTTCTATATATTATTTATAACATATATATAATATATCGGACCAATTAATTACATAACAAGATCAATATCTAAACACTTAAAGTGGAACATTGCCTAGTATAGTGGGATCAAGAACAGCAATCAGGTTTGGACGTGCGTTCTACAGTAAGGACAGTGAGAATTAGAAGCAAGCCAGGGGAGAAGGTAGTCTGAATGGTATCTATGGCAGCATGGGAGGTTCATCACGCTTCGGCGCCCTTTGAACTCCTCCAAGCAAATTGAACAAACTTCCTTCTGCAAACTGCTTCGACGTAGCTTCAGCAAGCTGAAAGCTTCGCCCTTTTCTCAACTATGTTGGTCTCATGATCACCCTCTGAAATGCTCTCCTTGTTCTTCTGTTGGTAATTATCAAGTCTGGATAAATGCGACAACTGTTGAGTAAGATGGGGTTAACTCAGAATTGCACTTGAATTAGAAAAGTAATTAATAGGGAACAATTAGGGGTGAGCAATCGATGGTTCAACTGAACCAAATGGCCCATAGTCATTCAGTGGTCGGATTTGAAAACCAAACCGAAACTCAATGTTGCTTGATACTGAACCGAAACCGACTGAAATATATCGGTTCAGTTTAGAAACTGTATATCTAAAATAAATAATAATTTATAAACAAATAGATTTATTTAATTATTTAATCAAGATTATGTCATTATTTTAGGGAAGATAATAATTTAATAAGTAATTATATATATATATATATCATATTAAACAAATAGAGATTTATGATAAAACTATTATGATTTTATGATAATTAGTCTAAAACATAAATTTTATAATTTTTTATAAATTTTTGTTTATTCTGTTATTTTGATTCAATTTAGTTTCAAATCAAAATAGCCATACTATTTAGTTTGGGTATTACCCAACCAAAAATTGAACCGAATTGGCCCAAAACAAAACCTTTTGTTTTGTTCAATTTTTCAGTTTTACCGGAGCTATGCTCACTCCAAAGATCAATAAATATGTATAACTTGATGCCTTGATTATTCATATGGATTGTGAATTGTGCTTGTTCATAAGGAAGGTTTATTTTTAGTTGATTATTACACTAAGACATCCACTAATGACCATAGTTTTAAAATTATTTTTAAACTCTTAAATCTCCCAACTCAACTTCACTCTATGGTTTTTTAAGTCAAACTATATATATATATATATGTGTGTGTGTGTCTATATATATATATATATATATATATATATATATATATATATATATATAAAAGTCCCCAATGATAGATTTAATAATTGGTTCCCGAGTCAAATAATACATGTTATTAAACATTTTATATTTTTTTAATTTAGTTAAATTAATATTTTAAATTAATATAAATTATATATTTATTAATTACAAGCATCAAATGAACAATATATGTTATTTTTTAATAATATTTTATTTACATAATTGAAAAAATAATATAAACAACTCCAAGTCTGTCTCAAGTTTTTAAACTATATTAAAGACTACATCCACTAGTTTAAGGATTTTAATCAATCAATTTTAAGCTTTGTTTTATAACTTTTTTAACTTCAAAACTTTTCGAATAAACTCTATGTGTCAAGTTTCTCCACTCAAATTAGTTTGTAGGCCACTCTTTATTGACAAATTTTATAATTGATTCTTGAAACCAAGTTAAAAATGGTTTTAACTTATCATTTTCCTTTTAATTTAGTTAAATTAATACTTCAAAATAACATAAATTATATATTAATTTATTTAAATAGTCAAATAGAATAATATTTATTAATTTCATACTACCTTTTATTTTTAGGATTAAAAAATTAACATAAATAAATTACTTGGAGTCAGTTTTAGAATCAAGTATAACTCCACCCCGTAGCATGTCATATCATGTCGGGAAATTAACGTAGAACAGAGCAGTGGACGATGACTTAGGTGGGTCCACAAAAACCCACGTGATGCACACATATGTAGGACACGTTGCGGTTTGTGGCGCAATAAATCCTTAAGATATTGTGAGGTGGAAACTGGATGGAAGGTATGAGGGGAGATAAATTATTGCGGGTCCCATGGCACACTAGCAATGTTGACCCACATTGTGGGTCATCCCATTAAATCATGCCGGCCACCTAACATCTCGAAATTAAAAACATTTCTCAATCAATCAAACATTTCTCAATAATCAAACATCTCTGTTCCAG